>WEIS01089054.1:0-13155 GCA_013389965.1 Todus mexicanus | reverse complement strand
GGGGGCGGCACCGGCACCGGGTGGGGCTCTACCTGCAGACCTCCGTGGGAACCGGCAGCGGTACCGGGATCCCCGGTACCGGGCCTGAGGAGGCCTGAGGGGGTTCGGCGGCCTGGGGAGCCTCGGGAACCGGCTGCGGGTTGGGTTTTGTGTTTTCCTTTCCCTTTCTCCTGGAGGGCGAGGCTCCCTTTGGGTCTCCCTGAGAGGTTTTACGAGGGGTTGTGGGGATAGGGTGGGTGGTGATGGCTTTAAACTGGAAGAAGGGAGGTTTAGGGGAGGAATTAGGAGGAAATTCTGCACGGTGAGGGTGGTGAGACACTGGAACAGGTTGGCCCAGAGAGGTTTTTGAATGTCCCATGCCTGGAATAGTTCAAGGCCAGGAGGTTGGACAAGGCTTTGGGCAACCTGGTCTGATGGGAGGTGTCCCAGCCCACTGCAGGGGGTTGGGAACGGGATGATCTTTGAGGTCCCTTCCAACCCAAACCATTCTGTGATTCCTTTTGTGGCCTCTGATCCACACTAGGAAGGTTCTAGCTTAAGGGTAAAAACCACTAACGAGGAAAGCTTTGTAATTAACAGCTCCGAGGAGGGAGGCTGCGAGTGCTGCAAGTGTGGCCGTGACACCTTGGGAAGGTGGCGGCAGCCTCAGCGCCTCTGAGGTAATAATTAGGGGTCGTCCTGCTAGAAACCAGCTCCATAGAGAAGAACCGTGGAGTCCCAGTGGACAGGGAGTTCTCCATGGAACAGCAATGGACCCTCGTGGCCAAGAGGGCAAAGGGGATCCGGGGGGGCATTAGGAAAGCTGTGTCCACCAGGTCTNCCAGAACCCAAACTGAGCAGGTCAAATCTGTGGCCTGTAGGTTAAGGATGTGTTGAGGATGACCATGCAGTGCTCCCTTTTTCAAGGCTATCCCTTGCTACAGTGGTTTTTTGTAGTTTAAGATTATTGTGAAGAACAATCAAGGCGTTGCCCGAGCTTCTCATGCACCCCAGCCTTTGTATTTTGTTTCTTTCCAAGTGTTTGGACAGGGAGAACTTCACAGGAGGTTATTAGGACTAGGGGGAATGGAGCAAAACTAGAGCTGAGTAGATCCAGATTACACATTAGGAAGAATTTCTTCCCCGTGAGGTGGTGAGGCACTGGCCCAGGTTGCCCAGGAAGGTGGTGGAAGCCCCATCCCTGGAAGCCTTTAAGGACAGGCTGGATGGGGCTCTGAGCAACCTGCTCTAGTGGGAGGTGTCCCTGCCCATGGCAGGGGGGTTGGAACGAGATGATCTTTGAGGTCCCTTCCAACCCTGACGATTCTGTGATTCTATTTTAGCTGTGTTTCTTCATGCACTGATTTCGTGGTGGTTGGGGTTTGGTAAACACCTTTCACTGGCTGCCATGGGGTGGTGTTGGCAACAGCAGTTTTCTTCTACTAATTGAAGCAGCGTATTGGCCTGAAGCATCTGTTGTTGTATGCCTGGACCTTCTTACAGCTGAGGAGTGTTAATTCGTATTTAAATATATTAATATGCATCAGGTGCTTAAAGTAACTGTGTTTAAACTACTTCTATACTGAACATTGCTTAGACTTACTCGGAGACATCTTACACCTCCTCCCAACAGCTTGGAGCTTTCCAGTTGCATCTTCTAGTCCTAGGATATTGATTAAAGGTGCAAGGATCTGGCTCAGGATGAGTGTTCCTTTGGAACTGGTGAATTTCATTGATATCAACACAGAATTTTAGGGTCTTGTGCACTTCAAACACCTGCCTTTGGGATCGAGAGGGCAGGGTTTGACTGGTAGGAAGGACATGGAGCTGATGGAGCAGGGCCAGAGGAGGCCCAAAAAATGATCAGAGGGCTGGAGAAGCTCTGCTACGAGGACAGGCTGAGGGAGCTGGGGTTGTTCAGCCTGGAAGAGAGAAGGCTCTGGGGAGACCTTGTAGCAACCTTCCAGTACCTGAAGGGGGCTACAGGAGAGCTGGGGAGGGGCTGTTTCCAAAGGCATGAAGCAATAGGACAAGGAGCAATACTTTGAAACTAGAGCAGGGGAGATTTAGATTGGACATTAGGAAGAAGTTCTTGACTCTGAGGGTGGTGGAACCCTGGACCAGGTTGCCCAGGCAGGTGGTGGAGGCCCCATCCCTGGAGACATTCCAGGTCAGGCTTGATGGGGCTCTGAGCAACCTGCTCTAGTTGAGGATGTCCCTGCTCTGCAGGGGGCTTGGACTAGGTGACCTTTAGAGGTCTCTTCCAACCCAAACCGTCCTATGATTCTACGGTATCTTTGTTGCTGTCTGTGTTAATTGTGAAACTATTTCTCGTAGTATAGGTTGCAGTATTGAAATTATCTCCCGTTGTCCTCAAGTCTCGTAACATTTTGTTTCTCTCCAGTGCGAGCTGCAAGTCGGAGAGAGGTCAGGCTTTTAATTAAGCGTTTGCGTCAACGTTAACGCCATGTATCGTTATTTTCACAGCTGGGAAGAGATCCCCCTTCCAGTTAAAGATGGCTGCTGATACCTCTGTGGGAATACTTCAGAAAGTCCTGGAGAATGAGATCCTTCAGACTACCAAGGTTGTGGAGGAGCACCTGGATGCTGAAATACAGAAGCTGGACCAAATGGATGAGGATGAGTTGGAATGCCTTAAGCAAAGGAGGCTCGAGGCATTGAAAAAGGCCCAGCAGCAGAAACAAGTAATTCCTGGAGTTATACGGACCCTTGATGTGTGCAGCGTAACGGGCTTCTTGGCAGTCCTGGGGGAACTGTAGACGTGAACTAAGTGTTTTGGGGGATGGTTGGTTGTTTCGTTTCTTCCTCACCTTTCTGTAGTTACTCATTTTAAATTATCCAGGAAACCGAATGTCTGTCCAGGTGTGCATGCTTTGTGTTTGTTAACAGGAGGAGAGAAGATCCTCTGTGATTGTTTACGGTAAGGGTAGGATAGAAAGTCTCAAGCAAAGAGTTGAGCGTGTCCCTATTCACTGAGCTGGTTGGACTTGATTTTAGAGCTCCTTTCCAACCTTAATGATTTTATGAACGTAGCTATTTGAAAGCGTGAGTCTTACAGGTGGCCTTATCGTAAGCCCTTCAGGCTCCTTAAGCTTCTAAATTCAGGAGATTGATGCTTGTGGCATGTAAGTGATGCATGCTTTTCTCTTACGGTATCTTGTACAAGAACATTACAGGGTTGTTCCTTGTTCTTAGAGAAGGAATTGTTTTTCCTGCTCCTTCCAGTATCTTAAGGGGGCTACAAGAAAGCTGGGGAGGGACTTTTCAGGATGTCAGGTAGTAGTAGGAGTGGGGGGGAATGGAACAAAACTAGAGATGGGGAGATTCAGATTAGACGTTAGGAAGAAGTTCTTCAGCATGAGGGTGGTGAGACACTGGCCCAGGTTGCCCAGGGAGGTGGTGGAAGCCCCATCCCTGGAAGCCTTTAAGGCCAGGCTGGATGGGGCTCTGAGCAACCTGCTCTAGTGGGAGGTGTCCCTGCCCATGGCAGGGGGGTTGGAACAAGGTGATCCTTGAGGTCCCTTCCAACCCTGACAATTCTAGGATTCTGTGATTCCTTCTTACCCGATGAAATGTTGTCTTTGTATAACTGCTCATTTCTTCTTGTGACAAAGTAACTCTGCTTTGGTCCCTGATACCTCACATTAAGTTGTAGTCTTTATGCTTCCCAAACACAGTGAGAACATTGTTCTCACAACATTTTTGGTAACATATGGTGCGAGACCTGAACTGTAAGTAGGGAAGCCATAGGTTTCTTCACTTATGCCATCTAAGCAAAGCTAACAAAGAAGTAGACTGGATTGAGGAGAAGGTGACCAGGTTGAAAAGAAGTGCTCTGGCTGTGGTGGAACCTATAAAAGTTAATCACAGAATCATGGAATCATAGAATGTTAGGGATTGGAAGCGACTTCAAGAGATCATTGAATCCAACCGCCCTGCCGAAGCAGGATCGCCCAGGGCAGGACACACAGCAACACATCCAGGGGGGGTTGGAAAGTCTCCAGAGAAGGAGACTCCACCACCTCTCTGGGCAGCCTGGGCCAGGCTCTGGCACCCTCACAGTGAAGAAGTTCCTCCTCGTGTTGAGGTGGAACTTCCTATGTTCAAGCTCACACCCATTATTCCTTGTCCTATTGCTGGACACCACAGAAAAGAGCCTGGCCCCCTCCTCCTGACACCCACCCCTCAGATATTTGTAGACAGGGATCAGATCCCCTCTCAGCCTTCTCTTCTCAAGGCTAAACAGCCCCAGTTCTCACAGCCTACCATCACAGGAGAGATGCTCAAGCCCCTTAATCATCCTCGTAGCCTCTGTTGGACTCTCTCCAGCAGATCCCTGTCTCTCTTGAATTGGGGAGCCCAAAACTGGACACAGGATTCCAGGGGTGGTCTCACCAGGGCAGAGTGACTTTGAAATAGAAGCATGGTAAAGTGTCCCAGCATGGTTGGGATGCTGGAGAGCAGACAGCGTTAGCAGCTTCCGTTCTCTAAACACGCAAGTAGAGAAGAGGCACCCTATTGATTGTCCTCAAACATTTCGTTTATATTTGATTCTCCTGTTTTTGCCAAGTGGCAACAGTTGGATGTGAAACGTGGGGTAGTTCTCATGCGAAAACTTGGTTGTGTCAGTTGATTCTCAGTCACCGTCCTCGTGGATTTTCAAATGCAGATTCAAAGCAGGATACTGCTCCGTAAAAGGAGCGTGCTGCCACGCTCTCCTGGAAGAGGATTGTGTGTAGGGGAATTAATGTGTACCCACTGTTGCTGGTGACTTCTTCAAGTGCTTGCACTTCTATGCATTTTTAATGCATGCGATGTTCAGGAAATTCTTTGTTCTGTCCTAAATTAGCTTACAGGATATATTTAGTTTGCTTGGAAACCTCCTTTTTCCACTCTACTAAGACAAAACTACGAGATCAAGAGCAGTGCTTATCTAAAGTTCTTTTTTTTCCCTAGTGGAAACTAAAGGATCCTGTCAAGTTCTGTCATCCTGCACTGCTTCTTATCACCTAGCTTAGTCTATACTTGGTTTAATACACCACAATTAACTTTCAGTATTGTAGGAACTATTTTTTCTCCTTGAGTGCATTTGTTGAAGATCATGACAATCGTAAGAGGTTTTTCTAAACTGCGTTTCCACGCTTAATTGGGCGGTTTTGGAAGTTGCCTGTGGATTTGAGCTTGTGAAATCCAGTTTCTCCACACATTTTTATGACTGTGGTATGCCTGTGTTTTCCAAATGGTTTTCTGGAAGCCTGGCTTATGTTAACGTGCAGAATGTGTTTGACAGATAAACATCCTTTCTTGCAGGTGAGTTGTTAGACTTTGTTCTCCCTGATATTTTCATAGAGGGGGGGGAAAAATTAGAAGACATCTGTTTCAATATATGGAATGCCTTGAATCAGTTTTAAACGAGTTCTTTGAGCATGCACAAGCATTCTAGAGAAAGGAGCCGAAGCTGTCGATGAACAGTTTTCAAATATTGAGAATTTTCTGTTGTTGATGTTCTCGTCGAACTAGTCTTGTCTTACTAAGAGGCTGCGCTGCAGGGATTTGTGCAGCTTTATGCAAGATGTGTATTTCTAAATAAGTAGGAACTGGATTTCCCCTGCAACCCCCCCCCTCTTATTTTTCACAGAAGCTGTAGATCTTGCACGGCAGGTGCAGGGCTAACAAAACTCCAGACTAATTATTTCCTTTTATGTTTTCCAAAAGGAGTGGCTTTCGAAAGGACACGGAGAATACAGAGAAATCCCAAGCGAGAGAGACTTTTTCCAAGAAGTCAAAGAAAGTAAAAACGTGGTTTGCCATTTCTATAGAGATACAACGTTCAGGTATAGTAAATAAGCTGTGCTCAAGAAACCTTTTGCTTATAGATGCTATAAAACCAGGTGTATTCTTCTATTATTTCAAATCCCACAGTTAAATGGGCATTTTTAGCAGTATTCAAATGCCTTCATTTTCCAAATCTGTCCCTTCTCAAGACATTTGATTATTTTTTTAGGGTTTTTTTTTTTTTCCCATTCTCATTACTCTAAACATGATTTAACACCAATTAATACTCTGTTACACGGTCAATTAGAATATAAACGCACAGCTTCTTTCACAAGATTTCAGAGCACGCTGTGGTTTATTATTGATTTAGTTTGAGGCAGCCAGATCTGTAAATGTAGTGACCCGTACAGCAGCAGCATTTCAAAAAAGATCACTTTGGATATTCCAGACTGAGATATTCTGGACAGTTGAGGCAAATAAAAATATAAACAAAAAAACTTCTCTAGGCATCCTCAGGATTTAACCTTTTACTTTGAAAGGATCCGTGGATACCAATTGCAGCCGCTTTCTCTTTGTGCCTGTGCCTTTGTGGTGATGTCACTTTTTAGGGTGTGAGAGACCTAGATCTGAGAATATGGCCTGACTCAGAAGAATAACCTAAAATAAGATTTCTCACTTTCTAGGAGCGATTTCCAAAGTTCTGGGTTATCAGCTGTTCCTCTAGTGGGTCTGTCTCAACATCTTCTGTTAAAATGCAGTTGCAAGGAGATTAAGGAGGAGTCCGTTGTCCTTTTTGTGGTTGGTTTGGTTTTCTTCCCCCCCCTCCGAGGTGTTATGTTCTCTCTAGTTGGTGGAATAGAAACTGAAACAGCCTCAACGTGAGAAGCTGAAAGAGGTCAAAGCTGGTTTATGCAGAGAGGTATCGGCGTCCTACATTTTTCGAAGTTAAAAGTTTAAGCTCCAGAAATATCCAAAGTGGTTGTATTTGGCTAGCTTGTACTCGAAGGAGTTGAAAGGCTGTCTCTGCAAATAAATAACTTGGAACAGGTTTGGGTTGTTTGGTTCTGGTTTCTTGAACCAACCAAGTCTGTAGACTCAGAGAGGAGAAGGAGCTTTTTACAGGAGAAAGAACTTTGTGAAAAGTTCTTTGAGGGGAAAAAAAAAAGAAGAAAAAAAGTAGAGAGTTTTTTGTGAAACGTATCGTGCTGGTAACCAGCTTGAGGCAAGTGCGTCAGGTTTACCAACCACATCGTCAAGTTGCTTTCATCCTTGCCCACTCCAGCTTTTTGATCTGCTCAGCTCTCCTCTTGAGTTAAAGCACAGTCACATCGCAGAGTTCGCACGGCTAAGCCAAACCACTTAAAGAAAACAATCCAGACAGTGGAGATTGCAGGTGACAAGTCCACGGATCTCTGCCACCTGACAAGGGTCTTGAGCAGTTCACGTTATTGCCGCTCAGCTGAGAAACAATAATTGTGTTCTCACTCCCGTTCCATTGCCACAGAAAAGTGAGATTTTTTTGCCTGTGGTGTGACTGAAGCAGGTTGTGCAAGTCACTTTTTTTGACGTCAAGTTTGTCATAGAGAAATTATTCCAGCTGACAGGCAGCAAAGCTAGAGCAGGAACAATAGAAGTCGGAGGGAAATTTCATCAATAAACACAGACCTCAAGAAACGAGAGAGGCTTTCAGGTGTACGTTGGAGTAATTAGGAAGAAATTAGAGAAATGGATGGTGTAATTGTGCAACCAAGATGCTCCAGGCTGTTATTCTGTTAGTCATTAAACCCAGCTACCTTTAAATCACGGTTTCTGTTGAAACTAAATTCTTAATTACAGAGATCCTATCTGAGGAATAAACATGATAGACCTATCTCTTCACTGTTCCTTTTAAACTTCGTCTAAAATAGGTGTTTTTCAGCTTACCGATTCTACCACTTTATGTATTTTTTTTTTTTTTCCACAGGTGCCAAATAATGGACAAACACTTGGCTGTATTGGCAAAAAAGCACGTAGAGACAAAATTCTTGAAATTAAACGCTGAAAAATCTCCCTTCTTGTGCGAGAGACTGCGCATCAAAGTCATCCCCACTCTAGCACTAGTAAAAGATGGAAAAACACAAGACTACATTGTGGGCTTTACTGATCTCGGCAACACTGATGACTTCACTACAGAGACCTTAGAGTGGAGATTAGGCTGTGCGGACATAATTAATTACAGGTAACTAATTGTTTTGTGATGGTTTTATTATCAGGTATAGCGCAAAGAGAACATGCTTGCAGACACAAGATTTTGGAACTTTAATATGTTGCGTGCTTAAGAGACACGAGAGTTTAACCTGGTTATTTAATCCGTATACTTTGGCAAAGGCAAGAAGAGGGTACCTCTCTGGCAAAGTATTGAGACGTTAGAATGAGCGTTACCTTGTCCTTTTTGTACAGAAATAAAAAATAAACAAGTCTCGCCACGAGGTGTACAAAGTAGCTGCGCTGCTTTGATACCTGAAGGGAAGGTGTAGACAGGAGGGGGATGGGCTCTTCTCTCAGGCAATTTGTGACAGGACGAGAGGGCACAGCCTGAAGCTGCACCAGGGGAGGTTTAGGTTGGACATTCGGAGGCACTTCCTCACAGCAAGGGGGATAAAACACTGGGATGGGCTGCCCAGGGAGGTGGTGGAGTCACCGGCCCTGGAGGTGTTTAAGGCCAGACTGGATGCCACACTTAGTGGCAGGGTTTAGCTGAGTGGTGGTGGTAGGTCCTAGGCTGGACTCAATGATCTAAGAGGGCTTTTCCAGCCCTAATTATTCTATGATTCTATGATACGGCCTCAGAGTCACNTTTAAGCTTAATTATCTGAATTTATTCAATGTCTATCTAATAAGAGGAGATGGCCTCAAGTTACGCCAGGGGAGGGTTAGGTTGGACATTAGGAAAACCTTCTTTACCGAAAGAGTTATCGAAGACTGACACAGGCTGCCCAGGGAGGAGGTTGAGTCACCATCCCTTGGATGTATTCAAAAGCTGTCGAGATGTGCTCAGGGATATGGTGCAGTAGTGGCCCTGGCAGACTTAGATAATGGTTGGGCTTGATGATCTTAAAGGTCTTTTCCAACCATAGCGATTCTGCGATATCCAAATTTTGGCAAGAAGTAGTGTAGTACTGTGAAGGTGAAGAAGCTACCGTTCAATTTAGCTTCGTAGCTGTTGAACTTCAGATGAAATGCCTGAAAGGAAAATTTATAGTTCCAAACAAGCGGTAATAATCGCTTCCCAGTTCAGTAACAAGCAAATATTCAGAGGAGTCACAGACAGCTTGGATATGTATCCTAGATGCCAACAGTCTTTTATGGGAGAAAGCTTTCACTGGAGCTGTACCAAGCTGCGTTGAAGTTACTAAATGTTAGTAAGTTGGCTTATGACATAATTTTACTTCTTACTTTACTTTGGAACTGTGTGTTCCTCTCTTGGATTCCACTCATTTATGTGACAGGCTGAGGGAGCTGGGGTTGTTCGGCCTGGAGAAGAGAAGGCTCCAGGGAGACCTTATAGTGGCCTTCCAGTACCTGAAGGGGGCTACAGAAAAGCTGGGGAGGGGCTGTTTGCAAGGGCTTGTAGTGAAAGGATGAGGGGCAATGGTTTGAAACTAGAACAGGGTAGATCTAGACTGGACATTAGTAAGAAGTTCTTTACCATGAGGATGGTGGAACCCTGGCCCAGGTTGCCCAGGGAGGTGGTGGAGGCCCCATCTTTGGAGACATTCCAGGTCAGGCTTGATGGGGCTTTGAGCAACCTGCTCTAGTTGAGGATGTCCCTGCTCCCTGCAGGGGGGTTGGACTGGGTAAGCTCTAGAGGTCCCTTCCGACCCAAGGTATTCTATAACTCCACAACTGTTGCATTTCCATGCTGCTCTGATGTGATGTCCTGCTCTCTGGAGTTCCTGAACAAGATGTAGTCCTCCTCAGAGCCTCAAAACTGTTGTTTTCCTTAAACCTGTGGGATAGCAGATGGTGAAAAGATACAAGATATTTAAGGGAAATGCTGTTCAGGTCACGTTGTTTGACCAAAATCAGGATTCAAGTGCTGTATTGACTCATTACTGACATGTAATTAACTAGCAATCGGTGAACTATCCATTTAGAATCTAGAGCAGTAAAATGTTTTTTACAAAAATGTAAATACCTACGAACTAAACACCCTTCTCTAGGTAATTCCAGCAGGTTCTAACTGCTCGTTCACTGACAAATGCGAACTCCTCACAGATCATGTGAGTGAAAGCGCACACACTCCCTTTCCTGAGCAAGGGAAGGGCATTCCCCTCTTTCCACACCCTCTTGCTGTTCGAGATTTGGGCTTTCCAGCTTTACGTGAACACCTCCTGTTCCCAACAAGCCACAGAGCCACATGCTGGTGAGAAAGACCCTACGTGACAGGTCATACGTGCACACAGAGGTGTGAGTCACTCCATAGTCCACTAACTGGAGTGCAGTGTCTGATGGAGAAGCTCTGTGTGGCCTAGGCAGAGATACTACGAAGTGATTTCTGGCAGGACAAAATCCAGGCTTGACTCAGCTGTTTCTACTCCAAAGTCCCCCGTGACAGAATTTCAGGGTTTTTTCTGTATCTGAGTCATTGTTCACTTTGAAAAGTGTCCCAGTAATAACCCCGTTACTGTATTACCATGGAATTGCCTAGATTGGAAAACACCTTTAAGATCATCGAGTCCAATCATTAACCCACCACTGACATGACCTTGACTAAACCATAGCCCTCAGCACTACGTCTACACATCCCTTAAATCCCTCCAGGGATGGAGACTCCACCACTGCCCTGGACAACCCATTCCAGCGCCTGAGAACCCATTCAGTAAAGAAATTCTTCCTAATATCCAATCTAAACTGCTGTTGACACAACTTGAGGCCCTTTCCTCTTCTCCTACAATGACTGTCTGCCAGAGGGTTCTCTTTAGCGTGGTCAGTTTGCATCAAAGGCCCTTTCAGGCAGTTTTTACTCCAGAGCTCTGCTCAGAGCTGCTGTTTACACTCACACCCCTGCCTGAAACGCAGTTGTCCAGGCTGCTTTGTCCGGGATGTGCTGTGCCACCAGCACCACGAGGCTACTTAGGGTGACTTTAAGGAGTAGGGGTTGTGTTGCCTTACGTTGTTTTTCTGGAGAAACAGGTAATTAGAGACGCTGCTCACTGTCTGCGTGAACGTGGCTTTAATAACTTGTCGCACTCTTTTCCTCTAGCGGAAACTTGATGGACCCACCTTTTCAAAGTCAAAAGAAATTCGGGACGAGCTTTACAAAGTTGGAAAAGAAGACCATCAGAGGAAAGAAATACGATTCAGATTCCGATGATGACTAGAAGAACAGCTTAATAGATTTGTAAATCATCTTTTGTTTATGCTTGGTACATTTCTAAGAATGTTTTTTATAAAGCTTATTGCTCCTCATTGCATCTGCACATACCACTCATTTTTCTATACAGTTTTATACAACTGAGTCATAGCAGAAAGAAAGCTTAAATATTATTTTTTTTTTCCCTCTTTTGGAAGCCATTTGTAATTCAAAAATCAGAGGCATTCAAACGAAGTAACGCGGCAAATGATGAACTTTGTCGTAAGTATTAAGTTTATGAAGTCTTTTGACAACTGTACCAAGTCAGACCAAAGGTCCTTCTGGCCCAGCATCCAGTCTCGGTGGCCAAAAGCAGATGCACAAGGAAGAGTAGAAACAGGGTGAGCAGGTAGCAGCGCTTCCCCAGAAGATACTCTAAGCAGCCTGTAGCTTAGGGAACTCTGTATCTGAGAGCATTTGCTGGTTAAAATGGAAGAAAAATCTCTTTACATCCTCTCGATATCCTGGCATCCCCATCATGTGGCACGGAGTTCATGATTTAACTCTGGTGTGTGAAGAGCGACGTCCTATTGTTTTCCTTGAATCTGACAATTCCCTTTTTTGTCTGATTTTCTTTATTAAGGATGATAAACCCTTTCTTGAAGGATTTTTCCCTCTCAATTCCTCTTCCAGCTGCCTTTTCAGATATTTTTTTATTACCCGCGTTATCAGTGAAGCGCCGCAAAATTATTAGTAAAGGAATTAAGCGTTTGAACAAATAATTGCTGACCTTATGGTGCCATATGACATCGAATAACCTAACTCCATTGCACTATGACTTGTAAAATCAGGCGTCACTTCTGTGAATTCTGAAATAGGTGAGAAAGGTCAAGAGAAATACCCTTTTACCATCTACGTACGCTGCATGTCAAAGCTGATCCAGCGGGTAATAGCACATAGCAACAAGCGTATTGAAAACAGCCTCGTTGGCGGGTTTGTATAATTGTGTGGGTTTTGAGTGTGTGGATTTTATAGCAGATGCTTTGTACAAGAGAGTAGAATAGAGGAAAGGGTTTGGGAGAAACCTCGATCCGTTAAGTTTAGACATAGCGCCGCATACTGTGTACTGTTCGTCGGTAATGGACGGAATTTTCCAGGGAGATTTTCCTTGGAACCCAGTTTAAAGTTTCTGGCTAGGTGAAGCGTTTTCTTTTCGTTTGCAGAAGAGTTTGCTGTGTGCTGAAGGATTGTTTGAAGGTGGCAATTTGAAAATCGGTGGTCCAAAAAGCAGGGAAGTGGGTCTAAGTCAGTCTTGCTGCCTCACTGGGGAGAACGCTTGTGATGGGGCCAGCCCAGCAATATATCTCTGTAAGTTAAAAGAATTATATTTTATTTCTGTTCACGTACATGGAAATAAAATTATTTTAATTCTAACGTTGACTTTTGCATCCTTTCAGATAAGGCGGTCCGAGTGCTGTGGGTTATTATTTTTTTTCTTTTAACACGGTCTTTCAGTAAGTTGCATGCACTTGTTCTAGATTTGTAGCAAACTCCGGGCAATTCGAACATTACGACATCCCTTGGAGAAGGCGATCGGCTTAAGATGTGCACAGCTGTCAACTAATCTACCGGAAGGGTAAAGAAGGCTTTCCTCGACTTGATCTTCTAAACGCGCAAACGCCAAATGCACTAGAAAGTGCCTTTTATTGTTATTTTCCTGCCATCCAGTTGCATGACGTTTTAATTTCAAACCCCAGTGTTCCAACAGTATTTTTAAGAGTGCCTTAGCAGGACTCATCTCTCGAGTCCTAATTACGTTGAATAGGTTATGGAAATATAAAACCACGTCTCAGGGAGTTGCGTCCTGTGTGGAAACGTGGGCTTGCCAGGATTCCAGCGGGGTGCGTCGTTAGAGGTTACTCAGTTCTGTGTGTGAGTAGCCCCATTGCAAACACTTTAAGCTGCTGATTTTTTTCTAGGTTAATCTTCAGTTGGACCTCTTCCTTCACCTGGCTTGTAACGCGCTCACAGGTTGCCCAGGGAGG
>WEIS01089050.1:0-10037 GCA_013389965.1 Todus mexicanus | reverse complement strand
CAGAAAAGTCTCCTATCTGTAGCTGATGATTTCCTAGTGTATATCAGTCATTTGTGACTTAGAAAAGATAACCAGACGCACAAATGGAAACTTCAAGGTCTCAAAATTATCACCTTCATTAGACTTACATCCAGGATGCTGAAAGCAGAATCAGAGAGCACAATTCCTCTATCTTTTATACAAGGTAATAGGTACCCCAGTCCCATCTTTGTGCTTTCTGCAGGAGAAATTTTTTATCTCCTCTGAATACTCTGTGCTATTCCATAAACCCTGTGTGCCCTATGTAGCCCAAAATGACCCTTCCCACTTTCTTACATCTACTGGGAACAGTGACCAGTGGACCAAGAAGGAGACAATTTGTTGAAATTCAACCACTTGAGAAGAAACTACAAGGAAAACATCAAATGCAACTGCTGCATCCCCCACCTTCCTCCCCAGCCTAGCTGCCAAGTTTTGCAGGCAGCTGAGGGCCTGTAAGCCAGCTTTCACTTGGAAAACACTTCAGATCAGGAACAATCAATGAAACTGGACTGTGAAAAGAAGGCATAAACTGCAGTCTCACCCTGAGCTAGATATTCTTCATGAGCTGACTCCACACAGCCTGTGATTCTGGCTCTACACACACACAGAAAACCCAATAAGTAAAAGGAAGCCCAGCTCCTGAACTCAACCCTTGCACGGCCTGTATCTGAAGCATGCTTTTCCTGCACTTCTCATTTAACCACAACCAAGCATATTACAAAAGAAAGTAACAGAAACTCTGTGCTGGAAGCTCAGCTGGCTCACTGTCCTCCTCACCACTTTGCTCAGCTTTCTTGATGCTTTTTATTCCCCAAATCTCTTGAGGTCCATCTCTTTGTGGACCTCAGCACTACACCTCTAGGCATGGTCAGGACCTAATTTTCCCTTTGACATGCTAAAACTAATGAAGCAAACCTTGGGATGGCAACAGCTACCTGTCCATTGGATCAGTCACAGGCTCTCCAGAGAGCTATGACCCATACAGCGAACACCCATGTTAGAAGCCAGCCAGAAGAAAGCATCCTCTCTTAAGGAAGAACAGAAGCCTGTATGTGAGAAGCACTTTTTACAATAAGTTCATGTTTCACCTGGCAGTTGCATATTTTCCAGCAAGCTACATTCCCCAACACCCACTGCTGTTCCTTTAGTCCTCTATGTCTTTCTCAGGCAGCATCCTTTACATCGGTGATGTCGATAGGCCTAATGATGCTCGCAGGCTAGTGAGCAGAAACAGGGAGGGAGAGGAGGAAAGGGCAGAAAAATGAGCAGGAAATGAAATAAGGGAATAAAAGACAAAGAGAAAACAGAACTGCCCTGTACACATAAATGAAACAAGGATACAGGCACTGGGGAAAAAAAAAAAAAAAAAAGTGGTGGCAAATACTTGGATGACAAAACTGGAGGAAAGGAAATTAAAAAAAAATTAATAATAAAAAAGGCAAACACAGCTGGGTGGGGTCTTTTTATGGTTTAGTACCAAAAATGTGCAAACAAAACAAGGTAAAGGCTACCATGTTATTTGAGTACACAATGGCAGCAACTGTTGGAAGAAGTCAGGTCCTCACCTGCAGTGAGCACACGCAGCCCCACCGGAGCAATATNAATTCACTTACATGATATATAAAGGATTATAAACTTGAGCAGGTGAAGTATTTTCCAAATCCAAGGTGACATTTCTGCCTAGTTGAGCACCAGTAAAAACAACTCACAAAAACCCAAACAAACAAACAAATAAACCCCAACCAAACAAAAAACAACGGCAACAACAAAACTGCCCTGAAAAAGCATTTTTGTAGAGGAAAGAGTTGATTACTTGGCTGAGTAGAACCTGCGTGCAACAAATAGTTCCCTGCCATTGGTCAAGGCGGTCTCTTGAGTTTGGTGAAATGAGGGGAAATTGGAGGGAAGGCAGTGAGAATTCCAGAGCTTTCAATTTAAACAAAAGATGATGTTAATTATTTTTGAGCTGAAAAAAAAAGTGATGTCTATTGAATACATACAGATTAGCCTAAACAGCTTCTTTTTTTTTTTTTAAAATTAATTTAGACAGGGGGGAAAATAGTTTTTCTAGAATCATAGAATCATTAAGGTTGGAAAAGACCTCTAAGATCATTAAGTCTCAACCATCAGAATCCTGAACAGGCCAAAGTCTGCCCTCCGGAAGTCCATGGCAGTAGTTTTGCTCACCCGCCTCCTTATTTCACCAAGAACAGAGAAATCTATTATTTCATGGTCACTAAGCCCAAGATGGATTCCCACCACCACATCGCCCACGAGTCCTTCTCTGTTGATAAACAGCAGGTCTAGTGAGGCACCTCCCCTGGTGGGCTCACTTACCAGCTGAGCCATGAAGTTGTTTTCCATACACTTCAGGAACCTTCTGAACTGTTTCATCACTGCTGCGCTGTGTTTCCAGCAGACGTCTGGTAAGTTGAAGTTCCCCACGAGAGCAAGGGGTCATGATTTTGAGACTTCTATCAGTTGCCTGTAGAACACTTCATCAACCTCTTCATCCTTGTTGGGTAGTCGATAACTGACTCTAAAGAGGATATCTATCCTCCACGTCGGCCTCCTCCTCATCCTTACCCAGAAGTGTCCAACCATGTCATCACATTTGACGTGCTCTATACAATTAAGTAACTCCCTAACATACCAAGCCACCCCACCATCTTTCCTTCCTTGCCTATTCCTTCTGAAGAGCTTATAGCCATCCCTCTCAGACTCTCAGCAAAATCAGGCAGATTTTGTTGAACCGATGATATCTGTCTGACGTTTTGAAAGTACTTCTTTTTTCTTTTTCTTTTTTTTCTGGGCTGAGACACTGCCAATTTAGTAAGGATTTGGGAAATCACATGGGGCATTTGTGATCGCATAATCAGGACAACATCAGTTGCATGAGGCAATGTTAAATGAAGACTGAAGAGCAACCTGTCCTTAGACTCCCTTCCCCCAAATAAACTTGTTCTGAACTGTGGAACAGAGAATTGCCCTTATTTCTTACATCAGGCCAACTTAGAACTCTGCAAAGATAGGTGGCTTATAGCAAGTTAGCAGCACAATCTCAATTTAATTTTGCTCGCAGTACAACAACAATTTAGGTCTGTGTTAGCTGCTGGTGACTAACACCGACCCTGTCTCTTGGGTCTGATTCAATGGATATTGAGCAGAGCTCTTACAAAACACGATAGTTTGCTATACTAAGCCATCACAGCTTTGTTGTAGGCAATGTCTCTCCAGCTTCAGTGGGCTTTTCTTGGCACAAGAAGGCATGAAAGCACTGCCAATATGTAGAACACCTCTGCCCTTTCTTAAAGTAAAAACCAATGCATTTGGAGGACTGCCATTCATTTAACTAGACTCCCCAGTTGCATCATTAATTGCAATTTATGGAATTCATTTATTGCTGGGAGATAGGGACAATAAGCTTTCACAGTTGGCTTGCAGTACAGTATCTCTCAGCAATCTGTAAATCTAAGTAAAAGAATCTCCAGAGAAGAATATAATAGCCCATCCTATGTTTAACAAACAAACAAAAGCTTAAAGGGCTTTATTCTCAACAGTGCATGAGAACTGAAAACTAAACTACTGTTTCTGGAGCATATTGAGGGTTTCAACTGCTATTTCAGTATTCTAGTCTTGAAACTTACTTTCCTGGAGGTGAGGCAATGAGCTATAGGAGTGCTCTGACAGATCTGCGATGCTGGGGGAGGTACACAACAGACCTCCCCAGCTAAGCCTGAATAAACTTTGTGAGTAGGTAGATGGCAGATGCTGGCGTTAGTGATTCACTTGCTGGATCTCTTCCATCTGACTCAATATTGAACAAGTGCCCACATGTATGCTGATACAGAGGCCTTCTCCTGGAGGAACAGAAGAGCTCTAACTACTAAGTTGTCAGAGTCATTATAGGTTTCCTGGAAATTTTCTGCATCACCAGAGGAGTTTATAGGCATCTGTGAAAAATAAAGTACATGTTCTTCCCTGCAAAGGTTGCCCAGGCTGCCCAGGGCAGGGGTGGAGTCCCCCTGATCCCTGGAGGGGTTTCCAAGCCGTGGAGATGTGGTGCTGAGGGACATGGGCTAGCGGTGCCCTGGCAGTGCTGGCTTAATGGTTGGACTCCATGATCTTAAGGTTGTCTTCCAACCAAAAAATTGTATGATCCTGTGATTCTGTTTTATTTGAAATGCATCAATATTTTCCAGGATTATGATGACTCCCAGTATGACAGTG
Organism: Todus mexicanus; assembly: GCA_013389965.1. Lineage (NCBI taxonomy): Eukaryota > Metazoa > Chordata > Aves > Coraciiformes > Todidae > Todus > Todus mexicanus. The sequence goes on along the minus strand of WEIS01089050.1, from coordinate 5,786 downwards.
TGCTGAAGCCAGGACAAGAAACTTATTTCTGATTGTACACAAACGGTGCATAGCATTGAGGAGGAAAATTATTGTTGATGTTTTTTCCGAGCTTTGTTGCTCTCATCAGGAGGGAGTCCGGGCTCTGTGATAATCACTGTTCATAGGACTGTAACCTGCAGCCCATGATACACATCAGCCTTTGTTCCCCACACACATTTATTCTCAGTTTACTACAAACCAGTGTTCTGGGAGCAGAGCAACTTATTTGTACTGCAGACAGTCAAGGGTCCTGGAAGAAAAAAAAACAACAAAACCAACCCTCAATCAGAACAACCTAAACCTTTGGGAAATGATATTCAGACTGATTTTCCAGCCCCACGGTGGGTTTTAAGCCTTGACACAATTTGTATGCTGAGTCAGAAGGTTTTGAACACACTGAACAGCTGATAGAACTAGTTTAGGGGAGATTCATTAGCAAAATGGTGGGAAAATCCCATGCCACTGTCTCAGCTTCCCCATTTCAAGGTTATTTCTTTTTTATCCGCTCTCGGCCCTTAACAGTGTTTTTATTGCTAGGGTCATGTAGTAAGTACAGAGGCATGGAATGATTGCCATGCTACATGGCAGCTTGGCCATGCATTAAAGCTAGTTGTTAATCAAGCTCCTAACAAGACTGTTAGCTCTGTTCTCTTCAATAGGCCGGACATCCATCGAGCGAAGGCAGTGCCGAATGAAGGTAGTGTCTCAAGTGTCAAGTCTCCTGTATTAGCTGTCATATTTATGAGTTGCATTCGAAAAGACAGTACTCAAGAGTGCAGTTTGGTTAAAATTTACCTGCAATCTGTTTTTATGTGAAGCTGATGTTCAAGATGCAGGAAAAGAATGAACTTTACATGGCTGTTCCTGACCTAAATATCATTTAATTTTTCCTCAAAATCTATCTCCGCAGATTTTAGGGGACAACTCATCTGATAAGAATGTCTGTGATTTCACCATGATTTCAGATGAATTTTCTCCCTCTCTTCAACCAGAACACAAGGAAAGACTCAAAGGGGTATTTTTGAGCACACACCTGAGCCAGGCAAGTCAAGACTCCAGTTAAGGCCCTTATGCAGTCTCCCAGTTTAACTGGAATTTTAGACGCACGTAAAACAGGTTTGATGTTTCAAACTTTACTATGGTCTAATTTGATTGGATGGTCCCCAGGCCCAACCAAGCTCCTGTCCTGAAAGCCTTCACTTCTCTGAACCAAACCACATTTCAGGTTTGTGGCTGCTCATGAAAGGGAGCTTCAATTTGCCTGCACCTATCAGTATAAACACTTCATGAAACTGTCCATGGAAATTTCTCCCCTACAAGTAACAATTCTTTTTCTTCCTTTTATTCTCTTTTTCACTTACCTCACTTTCCTCTATTCCATGGATACCACTTGGGCTAGAAAAAGAATTAATACTTCAGTTAGGCTGGAAAAGTGGAAAACAAAAATAAAACTATCAGCGCTATAAACAAAATAAAACTGCTATTTTTTCTCAACAAAACAGAGAAATCTTCCAAATATGCTGTTTCAACCAGGCTCTGTTTTCAGATGGTTCTATCAGAAACCCAGAAAACAAAGGGCCAAACTCACACAGTAGCATCAACATCTGTTCCTGGTCCCCTTTCTCCCAGCAGGCTGCTCAGGAGTTGTCTAGGTCTGGTGATCTTCTTTCCTCAGGGATCTGCAGGTATTTACCTGGAGACACCTTATTTCTCATCCATTCTAAGTGACAGGAGAGGGTGGAGTGAAAAGCTTTCACCCTTTTGGTTCAGGCTTCTCACCACCAGCTACGCAGCACACAGGGCGATGAGCGTTCAAGTAAGGCAAGACTGAGGTTGAATATACTGCAGTCGTTATTGAATGACCCCAGAAAGTCTAGAGCATGCACTTACTCAGTGCTTGACAGGAACCAGCTGAGATTCTTACACTGGTGAGAAGGCATTTCAGCAACAATGAAACACCACATTATTCAGTGGATGTTATATTCCTCTTTTAGGTTCAGAACTCTACAACTGTGTCACTAACTTCATAACTTTTTGAAAATCTTCTCATTTTCTCCCCCTATTTCTCTCTTTCAGTATGAACAAAAAAAATAAAAATTATTCAGAGATACATTTGGAAGTGGTGACGTGATTGCAACAGAAAATAACAGTTGATACCCAAAGAGACAAAACGACAATTGTAGAGAAATGAACATAGAGATGAATCTATGTCACACACCAGCTCCAGAAAAATAAGGGGAAAAGCAAACTTAAAACAGACCCAGAGCTCTTCTTCAGCTGTGGTGCTTCATCCTTAAGAATGTCTTCTTGACCACTAGATGCTTTCTCTCCCTTTGTTTATCTTTCTTACTTGACTTGTATATGCGACAGCATCCACAATATGCGAGTGGTCATTATTCATGTGGGTATTAACGTGTCCAGCCTAATAAACACCGTCCTTCTTCTCTCCAAGTTAATCCAAGGTGAATATCACTAACTTTCTGGGAAAAGAAAACCCATGCTTCTTACAAAAATAGAGGGACTGCTTTTCACAGTCCTCTTAAAGCTGTGATTAAGAGAGGGGCATCTCAGAAGCTGTGGGACAAAATCCAGATTTGATTACAACATGTCTATTCATCTCTAATTGTTATTGTTAAACTTAGAATGATCCATGACAAGTTAATAAAACATACCAATAGTATGTCAAACTAGTTATTAACCAGATTTTGTGGATTAACTGTCTGATGACCAAAAAAGATGGTTCTTTTCAGGAGCATCTTGAGGTATCAAAGCTTTCACTAACTTGATAATGAAGTCTTCAGGGTTCCTGGCTGCATTTTGAGCTGTCTGGAAGGTGTCATCTGGTCCCAAGGTTATATAACTAAACTAATAGATGAGCTCAGACTGAGTCTGTTTGTCTGCATTCCCTTTGACCACTGCATTGTTTATTGTTATTTTCATCTAATAATCATGTGGACAAGGTCAGTGTGGGCTGAGACCCACAGTATCAGATCTTAAATTTCATGGAATGGGCTAATCCTGCTTATCAACCATATAGATGCCTACCTCTGAGCTAGTTCTCTAGAATCCCTTAAAAAAGGTGCTGGAAAGTTTCTGGGACATGATTCATCTTATCTGCAGTAGGCAGCTAAAGCAGGTCAGTCAAGTTCTGCTTTACAAGTGTTAGATGTATCAGCTATGAAAGGAGTTGGGAGCTACAGAGGTACCTACATTTCCAGTATGGGGACATGTAACGGCTCTTGGGCCATTATCACTTGAAGATGTTTGATTCCTCTGGCCAGTGCAGAGTGAAGACTAAAACACACATCACTTTCTACTTCAAAGAGTTGTCAGAGAGCAGCAGCTGTCTTTCAAGACCAGTGTAGACTAGACCAGCAAAGTGAGCATTCGCTAGAGATGAAGGTGTGAAACTGTGGCTAAACAACACCCTCCTGTTCCTCTTGATTTCATCTGAACATCATACACACTTAACACTTCTAAAAATCACAGCTCAGACTGCTACTTGTCGAGTGTTCTAAATCAAGATGTCGCTTCCTCGTAGATTAATTCTTTCTGAATTTTTTTAAGAAGTTTAGATACATTCAAAGAAGGGATTTTATTGCTACCTTTTTGAACGACCTATGGAAAATTAGCTTGGGTGACTGCACTTAAGAGTAATTCACAGCTTTAAGGGCTAAACACTATTTTTTAGTATTGTTTTCTATATTTGTTTGCAGTGGAGCACTTTTAGGAAATAAGTGAAAAAAACCCATAAGTGTTTCATAGTTAGAGATGCTCTAATAACATCTCTAGGGAGACTTAGACTGGAGAAAAGGAAGAAATTTTTTACCCCGAGGGTGGTGAGAGCCTGGCCCAGGTTGCTCTGAGAGGTGGTCGATGTCCCATCCTTGGCACCATTGCAGGGGAGGTTGTTCGTGGTTCTGAGCAACCTGCTCTAGTTGCAGATTTCCCTGTGTGACATAATCTAGGTGACCCTGCTCTGTCAGGGGGGTTGGACTAGATTATCTTTTGAGGTCTCTTCCAACCTAAACCATTCTAAGAATCTATGATTCTCATTAAGGTTTTTAGGTACTTATTATAGATGAATTTTGCACAATTGAATCTGTGTTACCCCAGATCTGTGGGTTTTTACATTTTTCAGTGTCTCCAGGTCCACTATACTGCACTATTACCAGCTGACAATTCACAAAAACTGTTCTTCACACTCCAGATTCAGAGGTCACTCTGTGATCAGCTAGTGTTCAGAGATGTTCATCTGTGGTTCAACAACGTTGTACAACATTCAAAATGATGTTTTTGTTGCACATTATACCAATTTAACCTTCCTCTTGAAAAGACTAGGGAGGAGGTTATTCTTATGCAATTTAGAATGCTTTTTTATTCTTCTAAGAGGATTCCAGCTAAATTGCATTCCCATACAAAGAAAGGAAGAAACATGTATTTTCTTGACCAAAGGGTAAAAGTCTTAGCAAAGTTTTGAAATTTCAAGTGGGGTTGTGGCACACAGACCTTCCCCTTTTTGAGTTGAGAATGCAGAAGCAGAGACCTAAACAGTGTCTGCGAGACCATCATACACACTCCTATCACTTGTGATCAAAAGGCAATTGCTTCTGAGAGGTGCATGAAAAGGTCAACAGGACTCTAAGCCCCAGCAGAAGAAACGTCCAAGGATATATCATAACCAGCTTAAGGATTGGATCTGTGTGTTCATACACAAGATTGACACTGGAGGACGTTTTGTCAACCAGTCAAGCACTCTCCTGAAATATTGCTAAATACAGATATCTACTGAATGGGCTGGCAGAGATATCTATTGAGTAGACTGGCAGATTGTCAAACATTTTGTGCTTGTCAAGCGTTTTGTGCACAACAGCGCTGGTTGAAACTTCCAGGAAAGGCTGCCAGTTACCTGCAAGCAGACTTCATGAGTGATTATCAGATTTCCTTCTTTTACTTAATTCTGCTTCAGTTTAAGCATGCAAGCTGCTGGGTTTTTCCTTCACTGCTACGAAGTGAGTTGTTAGAAACTGCACTGACATACCATGTCACGTTGCGTCAATATCACCATGTAATCATGGGATTACACAGTCTGAGGGAAAAGCCTGGTGAGACCAGAGAGGAAATTTGGAAATATTTTTCCATGAAGAACTCAGCCATACTAATTGCAAAGGAAAGGCATGGTGCTCTTAAAACCCTGGCTTTTCCATCAAGGGCTCCAGAAAGGCTATGCAAACTTTATTTTGTGAATTCTTATCATCAGAGCAATTTTTGAAACAAAATGTTTTGTCATCAACAAACATGAGTTACTTAGAACCAAAATTGTTCAGAGAAACACATATGGTTTAAATGTTTTTTCTTGAAAGGAGTTTCCAATCAATGTGACGGCTACAGAAAAGGAGGTTCCTCCCAAGGACCTAGAAACATGGGCTTTGAAGTGCTGTGAAGTGCTAAATTTTAACCTAAGAGTGAGGTAACCAGCTGTTTCGAGGATAGGTCTCTCTTATTTCCCACAAACTTTTCCAAAGATCTTGATTTGGAATGTAATGGGTTTGTTGTTTTGTTTTTTTAATATCGGTTTATTAGACTAGGAAAAAAATGCTTCCCACGCAACTCTAGTTATATCATCTCAGTAGACATGATTCCTCCGTGCCAAAGAAAGACATTTAAGTCATGAGAGGTTTACACAGTTCAGAGGAAGTGACAAAAATAGAAGCCACAACCAAAATGCTCTCTGTGCTCTCTCTGTCTGTCTGTCTGCTGTGTAA
>WEIS01089042.1:0-35916 GCA_013389965.1 Todus mexicanus | reverse complement strand
GTGTGGTCTCTGCACCAGGCTACTACACCTTGGGCTGAAGAACTCCCTAGGGGAGTGCAAGCTGCCCATGACATTGTCAGGTTCCAGTAAACTCATTAAGGTTCTTTATAGACATTCTCAGGCTCCAATACCTAAGAATATGCTTGATACTGTTTAGTTTGGTGGTATAAAAGCAGTTTATGAGTTCTGGGTTAATCTATAACTCATTTTGCTTCTACTTCTGCGCTTTTTGTTGGTTGACTTTCTTTTATGACTGTGTTGGTGGAAGAACTCTGCTTTGTGAGGGGGAGACTGAGGGGAGACCTCATTGATGTCTATAAATATATAAAGAGTGAAGGTCAGGGGAATGGAGCCAGGCTCTTCTCAGTGTTGTCCAATGATAGGACAAGGGGGAAGGAGTGCAAGCTGGAGCAGCGGAGGTTTCGGGTAAATATAAGGAAAAACTTTTTCACCGTGAGGGTGACAGAGCCCGGAACAGGCTGCCCAGAGAAGTAGTTGAGTCGCCATCCCTCGAAGTGTTTAAAGGGTGTAGAGATGAGGTGCTGAGGGATATGTCTTATGGGTGATAAAGATTGGAGTTAGAGGTTGGACTGGATGATCTTATAGATCTTTTCCAACCTTGGTGATACTGTGATACTGTGCGACCTGCTCTAGGTGATGCTGCTCTGGCAGGGGGGTTGATGATCTTTCAAGGTCCCTTCCAACCCCTGACATTTGGTCATTCTATGATTCTTATCCTGAGATGTGGTGCTTGAGTCTCTCTTATCTTTTTGGTGCAGTATTAAATTGGAAACACTCCCCTAGAATTCACCGACACGTGTTACAGGAGGATGAGAGCTGGACCCTGGCAGACAGTCTGTGCCATACACCCTACACTAGCTCTTCTTTTTTTGGATTATTTTTCTTTTTAAATCTAACTCTGTTCCTTGAAACACATTCATAGATTATGGGGCCACGGAGGGCCATTGTGAATAGATCTTCTTCTTCCCACAGTCGCAGAGCACGACAGTCGCTCTCCTTTGCACCTATGACATCACTTACAGGTAGTGTTTTGTTTGTGGGGGGGGTTTGTGTGTCGATTTTTTTAAGTGCTGAATTCAAAACTTAGTTTGCCACACCATTCCTGACCAGCATTCCCATGGTTTTTGCTTTTCTTGTTATGTCCTAGGCCTTACTTCTCCTGAGGCTTCCTGTCTTTGTCTGCAGAAGGAATGACTCCATTCACTGCTGGCATCTCCTCCCTGCTTGAAAACCTGTAGGCCATGGCCAAGTTGGGGGGTTTTATTTTCTCATGGATAAACTGAGTAGTCGGGGGTCAGCTGAGGTCTTTGCCCTTTGGTTTCTGTATTAGGTGCGTCTGCAGGGCAGTGAACGTGGCAGTTTTTTAGTCCTTAACAGCCTGAAGAACACTGAAGCCCAGCAGGGCTGAGAAATGGGTCTTGTGGCTCAGTGGTGAAAAGATCCAGGCTGCTTTCTCCGTCAGATATCTACCCGGCTGGGCTTCTCTTCTCTCCCATCTCTCAGGGCTGGGCATTTATAGCTCATTTTTAGTGGGCAAGGATTTTTTACTGTCAGAGAAAAGTATCTGGAGCAGTCACCTCTCCAGTATTTCATTAGTTGATGAGTCAAACAAAAGGCTGCTGGGTATCTGGCAAGGAACTTCAATTCCATTAGGGAGCAGATTTTAATTACAGAATTAGCAGACCCAACAACAACGCTTGGGGGTTCACTCTGGAGGTAGCAGGCTTTTACTGGGCTATATGTAAAGCTCCGTGGTAATACATGTTTTTCCACTTCAGTTTCCAGGGTTAATGTTTCACAGCGCTTAAAACGCTGCTCTGCTGCTCATGTCTCCCCTTGTAAAGAAACTTAACCCAGGCAACATGTTTCATTGCAGGTATCGAAGAAGTACAGCGAGATAGACGAGCTCTACCAGAAACTGGCTGCACGATATCCGCACGTTTCTCTTCCGCTCTTGCCCAGGAAAGTTCTCTTTGTGGGAGAATCTGACATCTGCGAACGACGAACTATGTTCAATGATATCATGAAATTCATCTCAAAAAATGAGGATCTAGCCACGAGTCCCGAGTTACTGGAGTTTTTAGGTAACTGAAAGATGTGAGTGTCCCCGCTCCCCTGATGAAAGCGTTGTGAAGTTCTTGACTCAGGTAGTCAAAAAGCAGAGAATGCCAGAATAAAGGCTGTCACTGAAAATATCCACTTGTGCATCTACAGTGCTGTGGAATCACATTTGCCAGTGTTTTCCCCTCCTCACTGGACTCATGCCTCTTTCAGAAGTGTTGATATCACAGTGCTTGCTTTGAAGGTATCTATCCCACCATTGAATCACACAATGGTTTGGGTTGGAAGGGACCTCTAAAGCTCATCTAGTCCAACCCCTCTGCAGGGAGCAGGGATGTCCTCAACTAGAGCAGGTTGCTCAGAGCCTTGTCGAGCCTCACGTTGAATGTCTCCAGGGATGGGGCCATCTCTGGTTTCCCACTGGGCATATACTCAAGCTGTGTTTCAGAACACTTAAGTTTAGAACACCTAAGTTTAGAATAATCCTCACAGGGTCTTCTGAGGAGATGAGCCACAAAAACACTATTTCTCAGAATAGAGGACATTGTAGAGAGGCAGGTGCTGGTCTCTACTCACAAGTCAATAATCATAGGACAAGAGGGAATGGCCTGAAGCTCCACCGTGGGAGGTTTAGGCTGGACATTAGAAAGAATTTTTTCTCTGCAAGAGTTGTCCAGCATTGGAACAGGCTGCCCAGGGAAGGGGTTGAGGCGCTGTCCCTTGAAGTGTTTTAAGGGCGTAGAGATGAGGTGCTGAGGGATATGTCTTCGGGGGGATAATGATTAGAGTTAAAGGTTGGACTGGATGATCTTGTAGGTCTTTTCCAACCTCGGTGATCCTGTGATGCTGAAGGCTGAATAATCCCTTTTTGTCAGCAGAGAAATGAATCTCCCTTAAAGCGATCTCCCTTAAGTGATCATCTGTTCCACATTTTGTCTGGCTTTCATTCCTAATAAAATTGTTAGGCCTTGCTGAAGAGGGTCCTAAAGCAAATGATTAACCCTGAGAAAGCTTTGAATCAAAGACAGATTCTTTCTTAGTTAAACCCATTCTTTGGCCTCTTTTTTTTGTTTTAATTTTCCTTAGCCTCATATCCAGCTTCTGTTGCCTCTTCCAGTGATTCATGTAGTTCCTTTCTTACATTCCTTGGGCATAGCAGGGTATCACTGAATGAGTGGAGCAGATGGACTCTCTGCTCTTAGTTCAGCTGAGAGCTGCTGAACAGGGAATGTTCCAACCCAGTGCCGTGCAGGATTCTCCCTGTGGCAGTGATTTTAGGGAATTTGCAAGGCGCTCGCAAGTCACCGTGTGTGAACAGCCAACTGTGCAGAAGTCAAGTGTGGCCAGGTTAGAAGTTCTGTGAGACTGGTAGCAACATAAGGTCAAGGGGGACAAAATTGCATGATATTTGGCAAAACTGTTTTGTTAATAATGTTTCAGAGTGGATTGTTTGGGGCTTTAGGGTTGTTGATTTTGGGTTTTTTTGCTTTTTCCCCAGTAGTGTTCTCTTGAAAGCAGACCCCTTGCACGGAGTATTCAGAATTCATGTTGATTAACCTTGGCGTGCTGATTTACCTAACCATGGTGCATATGTCTACAGCTGAATTATCGTAAAATCATTGAACGCTTTGAGTTGAAAGGGACCTCTAAAGATCATCTAGTCCAGCCCCCCAGCAGTGGATATCCTGTTGGATGTTGAGGCCCCATCCCTGGAGACATTCGAGGTCAGGCTCGACAATGCTCTGAGCAACCTGCTCTAGTTGACAATGTNGAGGAAGAGCTTCCGAATATCCAACCTAAACCTCCCCTGGTGCAGCTTCAGGCTGTGCCCTCTCGTCCTGTCACAAGTTGCCTGGGAGAAGAGCCCATCCCCCTCCTGCCTACACCTTCCCATCAGGGAGTTGTAGAGAGTGAGAAGGTCTCCCCTGAGCCTCCTCTTCTCCAGGCTGAACAGCCCCAGCTCCCTCAGCCTCTCCTCACAAGACTTCCCCTCCAGTCCCTTCCCCAGTCTGGTCTCTCTCCTCTGGACCCGCTCCAGCCCCTCCAGATCCTTCTTGCAGTGAGGGGCCCAGAGCTGCCCCCAGTGCTCGAGGTGAGGCCTCCCCAGTGCCGAGTCCAGGGGCAGAATCACATCCCTAGTCCTGCTGGCCACACTATTCCTGACACAGGCCAAGATGCCTTAAACAAATACAAGTCTCAGACTCCCAGAGCAGATGGAATTGAGTGCACACACTGCAGATCCTCCAGCTGGTTGTGTACGCTTCTTTTACAGATGCTGGAGACACAGTCGATATATTCAGGGGTGTTTAAGGAGAATCAACACATGAGGAATAATATAAGCAATATCCTAACAGTCACTGCCTACCCCAGCCAGCATAAGAGGAGCATAAGATCACTTGCTCAGTGTAGACACTCACGTTTAGTCAATGAAGTCTGCCCTGTGTGATTTGGCAGCTGCAAGCATGAAAAGCTGGGTGAGGTGAGTCTCCCATGCCACGTTGCTTTAACAGTCAAAAGGATGAAACCGTGAATTTTATCCATCACGTTTTTCACTAGCCTATTTTTAGCTAGTCTCGTTATTTTCAATGGCTTTCCTCAACATCCAGAGACTCCACAGCAAGGGATGGTTGTCTCCTCAATCTCCTGGGCTTTGCATTTAACAAGTATGGTGAGAAGACTTGGTCAAAGCTCATGTTTCACTTTGCTGAACTTGCTCGGTTGGATGGGTCTTGCATCCTGGAGGGAGTTAGAACTTCAGGCTTCATTTTTTTTGAGTGTAAGTTGAAGTACTACTGTGGAAACTTTTTTTGGCTGTCCAAAGTCCTAATATTAGCCCAAATGGATTAAATTAGTAACAAAAAGTGGGCTTATCACTGTTAGCTATGTGAAATTTTGCTATCTACATCTAAGCAGAGTATTTATGGACTCTCTGTAGCCAGTGGAGACAAATAGTCACTTAGGAGGGAAACTCCTCCTCGGACAACTTTGTTTGGGTGGGATGAATCACGATGTGGAAATTCTGTTGTTTCTAATGACTATAGAAGGAACATAAATAAGCAGATTAGACATGCGCTGGTGTGTCTCAGATAAAGTTCATTTCCTCTGTCTTTCTCAACTCCTTTAAATCAGTGAACAATCAGGCACGTGATGACGCGTAGTGGATAGAAGGGACAGTCAGGAATGTGGAAAGAGTTTCACGAAAGCTGGTCGTGCCCTTCAGACCCTGAACAAAACCATGAGGTATTAAATAAAAAATAGTTGCAATGCCGTGTATTCAGTTTCGCATCCATTATTGTATCTTGCAGGAACAAAATCTACCGGCGCCGTTGATTTCAAGGGGAAGAACATTCCTGATGACAAGGAGATAGAAGACGCAGAAAATGAGGCGTTGGATTTTTTCAAAGAGGAGAAGGCACCTGACTTAATCTCACAGCTTTCGTCAGTGGAAAATGCCAAAAAAGGGGGGAAACAAGAAGAGGAGGAGGAGGAAGAAGAGGAGGAAGATTTAGACCCTCTTGGTATAATCAGGTATGGCTGGTGGTGCCTTCGTTATTTCGTTTTTAGCCTAGTTTTCTAAACAAACAAGGCTGTTCTATGTCACCGTCCCCTCATCCCAACATTTTACAACATCAACCACTTTCAGCTGAATTTCAGAGGAGGAGAGGCCTCAAATTCATGAAAGAGGTGCCTCAGGAGAGGGAACAGACTTTGTAGTGCCTCTTTAGGGCATGCCTCAGGAAATCCAAGTGACAGAGGGACGCGGTGAATGGCTAACAGTCCCAGCTACCGTAGGCACTTGACTGGACACTGCTGGGTGCCACCACAGAGCACCACCAGGATCCATTAGATGTGCTGATCTGGAGTACACTGGTGTTCACAGTGTCTGGAACTGCTTTTGGGCTCACTTGTGTCTGCAAGGAGGTAGAGTTACAGCAGGGTAAAGACCTAAAGAGTCAACATTTCAATCATGATGTTCACAAATAAGCTGCTCTTTCCTTCTTCCCTTACCTTAAGGTGTCACATGCTAAATGCTACTAAGATACAAGCAGTAACAGCTTGAGAAACAATAATTGAATCAAAACTGGCTCATCTTAGTATCCAGGTTTGCTTACCTGTCCAGTACTTTTCAGACAATTACTTTCTTCACTTCAGGTTGGAATTTCTCACTTAATTCCCCAAACCATTTCTAACCACTGAAGCCTGGAAACAAATCCAGTTTCTCAGTGGCTGGAATCATGAGTTGTAACTAGGTTTTTTTAGGGTGTCTCAGGCTTTAGATGCCTAAGTAGAAAAGGCTTAGCTGTTCTTGGTCTTCAGTAAGCACTGACTAACTCAACTGAGTTGTTTCAGCCACCCACAGTCACCAACCACTGCTGAATGTTCCTTGTCTTGGACCCAGACAGTGCTTTCAAACTACTTCTTCATAGCAATGGACGGTAACTGACAGTGGCAAGCCAGAGCCCTCTCTTGGTGTTTCCCAATTACCTTGGTTTGTTTCCAAGGGGATCATTCTCTCCACATCCAAGGGGATCATGTCTCCCACACTAAGTCCGGTCAACTACAGTGGTGAATACTGGAAGCAGCATTTGTGGACTTTGCTCCTGCTCTTACAGTCGTATGTTAATTGTTGATGTCCAGATATCATCCTTTTTACTTGAAAGTATTTAATCCTTTACATATCACCAGAAGACTTTAAATATTACTCTTTTGACGAAGCACGTACTTAATTACTCAGCATCCGACTTATTCTTTTGTTGAAGAAGAGGTTTTAAAAAGCTGAGTAACTGTTTACAACGAGAAGTTAGATGCAGCAGCGCTTCCCACAAAAATGGTCCTTAGTTGGTAAATTTACAAAAGAAGCTGTCCTTTTTTGGATAGGAAAATGATCTATTGACTTAGCAAAAGCAATGTTGTATTTTCTGACTTTACAACAAGTAGGAGCTGTAAGGAACTCACTGTGCCAAAACAAGCAAGAGGTTTGCTTTTCTGCTCCGCACAGTTTGACATAGCATTTGAAAGTCTCGATTGTTTGGGGCTTTTAATGCATGGAAGGATGACAAGATCTGGTACTTAACCCTCATTTAGTTTACTGATTCCATTCCTTTCGAGAACAGAATTCTTCGTGGATCAGGATAACTTAATTTATATAAGAAGTAGGATCTTTACTGGTGCAGAGCTGCGGCATGACATGTTATGCAGTCAGATGTTTTCCGCTCTAAATCGGTGGCTGGCTATCTATAAATAAAAATATCTCCCTATGTATTTATTATTATTTTTGTAAATCTCACGAAGGTGGAGAAGAGAATCCTGAATCTGATTTTACACTGTCTTCATTCTCCTGTAACTCACCTTGCTTCCGTGGAAGTTATGGGCTCTTCTCTCAGGCGGTTTGTGACAGGACGAGAGGGCACGGCCTGAAGCTGCACCAGGGGAGGTTTAGGTAGGATATTCGGAAGCTCTTCCTCAGGGAAAGGGGGGTAAAACACTGGGATGGGCTGCCCAGGGAGGTGGTGGAGTCACCGTCCCTGGAGGGGTTTAAGGCCAGACTGGATGCCACACTTAGTGGCAGGGTTTAGCTGAGTGGGGGTGGTAGGTCATAGGCTGGACTCGATGATCTCAGAGGTCTTTGCCAGCCTTAAATATTCTGTGATTCTGTGATTCTATTTTCAATCCACAGATCAGGTCAGACAAGCACCATGTCCCAGCTTTATGGCATCTAGTAAGAGGTGTCTAGGTAGGAAGCCAAAGGCAGGAGCTTAGCTGTCAGTGGATGGGCATTTCTTAGGTCACCATTAAAATGTTTCTTTATGTGCTTTAAAGAGGCAGCTCGCAGGCCTCATAGCTTTAATGCTTCAGATGGATTTGAAGTTACTTTGGGAGGGGAATGAATAAAAAAGGAGGTGATGCAGACTGTGTAAATAAGTTTAGTAGTAAACTGCTCCCTAATGCCTAGCAAATCCAGGTTAAAAAAATAAAGTATTCCATGATCCTTTCCCCTGTGAAAAACCTTTGAAAAGATTTAAAGTCAGCACTGAAACAAGCCAGTCCATTCGAAGCAGTATCTGCGGCCAGGGTGCTTTGAGCAGCAGAGCTCTGACCTAAATTGAATCATGCATTTGGCATAATCTTACGGGTTTTTTGCTTTCTGGATGAGGATGAAACTGCTCCGGTAGCACAAGCCTCCATATGTTGTCAGCACGCTTCGTTTGGTAACAATTTTCCCTCCTGGGCCAGAAGGCCGTGACTTGGATTTGGCCCAGCCCTGCTGCTGTGCTACTGAACCACCAGATAGCCAGTTAAATATACTGCCCTTAGGGGTAAGATACTAAACCAGGATCTTTCTTTTCTGGTTTTGTATTGCTGGTGAGCATCCAGGTAGAAGCTTAGAATGTTCTGGTTCCTTTCGCCTGGAGGAGTCGTCCCAGTTGTGCTGATTCTCTTCCTCACATTCAAGGCTGTGTCGGAATTGCTCTTTCATGTCTGGTGGGCAACTCACTTGCCAGTTCTGCTCTTCAGCTTTCGTGGGTATAAATGATGGTCTGTGTTTCTCTGCAGTGTGATTCGCATGCCCAAAAGCTCTTTCTGCGGTAACCAGGTGACCTTGGGCAACATCTGGGACTCTCAACAGCGGAAAGACTCCTTTTATATTTTCCAAATAAGGGACATTTCGAAAACCATAGCACATATTTCTGATTAAGTTTTCAGCTTTTAGCATCCTCAGGCCTGATTCTTCCCAGAGTTAGGTGACGTTTGTGGGGTGCAGTGTTGAAATTTGATTTGAAAGGTCTTTTTGAGTGGTGGACTTTCTGCTCTTCACCCACCGCCCTTCTTGGTGGTTGGGAGTATTGTTGTTCTAGTGTATTAGCACCGGTTACTCTGCAAGTTTACTTGGAGATTCACAGTAATCTTTTCAGCTTGGGCCAGAATGTACAGGTTCTGTAAGAACAAGCACTCCTAATCTGGAGTAAGCTCATAGAATCGTAGAATGCTTGGGGTTGGAAGGGGCCTCTAAAGGTCCTTTGACACCAGCGGAGCAGCAGGGAATGGATCTAGTGTCCTCACTTTTGTAGCAGCGACACATTTCTAGCTCTGTTTCATTTTTCTTGCCATGTGAGTGTACAGTGACTTGCAAGTCCCAAGGCTCTCATAGCCAAACTACTTTTTTCTTAAATTTAGCATCTCTTTTTTTTTCTTTTTCCTTTTTTCTTTTTTTCCCCTTTTTTTCTTCTTTTCCCTTTTTTTCTTCCCTTTCCTTTCCCTCTTCTTTTTCCTTTTCTTCTTTTTTTTTCCTTTTCTTCTTCTTTTTCCTTTTTTTCTTTTTTTTTTCCTTTTTTCTTCTTTTTCCTTTTTTTCCTGGTACTCCACAATCATTAGAATATCCTTTCGTTGAAATGTTTTAATTCTTTTCTAAGTGGGAAATCAGATACCTATTTTACTCCACGTTATAGGAACAATATTAGGTATATTGACTTAATCTTTGTCTCTGTTGTTCTCCTTGCACTGAGTGCAATATCCCTCTTATCACTCTTCTCTAAACTCATCTATTTCAACATTTGCAGATAGATATTTTTAGGTGCTTAGTAGGCCACTCTCTCACTCTGACAGTATACCTGGGTATTTAGAGGTGCAGAATCTTTCAGCACTGCTGTCTTTTAAAGGACTTTCCTCGTAAATCAAAAGAGTAGCACTGTGTGGCTGGTCACAGCTGCAGGGGTTTCTCCAACTGAAATGCCTTCAGGAATGAAAAAAGCAAGAATACTCGATCTGAAAGAGTCTAATCCTCTGAAGAGAAAGGCATGGAAGACAGCCACGAGATGGAGGAGCTATGCACCCTCACTTGAGGTATTCTTGGTACTGCTGAAAATTCTGCCAGGGACAATGGTGTGATTTGCCAGTGGCTTGAGAGAAGATTTGCGTGAAGGGAAGAGATGTGGAAAGCAGGAGTCCAGAGCAGTGTCAATGCCGGTCATCTCAGCTGTGCCAGGGTGCGTTGGCTGAGGCTGACTGAGCAGTATCTGGCCTTGTCTATACCATTGCACTCTCCTAGCCTCCAAATTAGGTTTGCTACATCCAGAATACCCAGGCTGCTGGCCTGGGCTGCCTCCTGGGCTGGAATTGAGATGGTTTAGGAGAAGGCAGGTTGTCCCGTGCCAGGGGAGTACCAGGCGCTGTCCCAACGGCTGAATTGTTGATCTGAGCTCCTGTGCTCAGGCCCAGGGTGTGAAGGAATTGCTGAAAACAGCAGCCCTGAGCTGCTCGGCCCAGAGGAGTTAGCTTGCTGCCTGTTTGCTCCCAACCTGCCCTGAGGGTTCCCTGGGGTTTTGCTTTCTGTAAGAAATTCAGGCGAATGGTTGTGGGTTTTTCTACTTGATCCGGGCAGGGTCAGGTTAGGCATTCCTAGCCCTGAATCTTAAAACAGTTTTTAAAACACAACACAGTAACTGAGTTGGGTTTTGTCTTCTCCCTCTGTGGATGAGCTATGGCGTTTTACTGTGTGGAGGTTGAAGCCAAGAGCTTTAGCATCTCTCTTCTCGCACTTTGTAGTTGAAACAGCTGAATTTAGTACTTGTATTCAGTTCACCCGATAATCCCAAGGCAGCAGCTGATTCAAATGACTCAGAACCAGCTCCTCTGAACAAAGCAGCAACGATTTTGCAAAAGGAGTGTGACTGCTTCGTGAGGTTAAGGTGTGCAGCAACCCTTTCAGTTTCTTCAGCTGCAGTTAACTTCTGAGGTAATATTTGTTAACCAGCTTGGGAGAACCCACCTTTTCCTGTGCTTTCCTTCCCTGTCTTCAGCAGCTCCCTGCAGCCCTCGCAGGAGCCTCCCCTCTACACACGGTTCCCTCCCTTCCGTCCTTTTTCCTTTGCCTCTCTAAATCTGTCAGTGACACCGTATCTTTCCCTTCAGCCCCAGGTTTTTCCTGGCAAACTGCACCGAGCCCCGAGGTGGGTATTCCCCAGACAAGAGCTCTTCTGTCTCCTCGTGGGACCTGGAGAGTTTCTGTCTCCCCTCTCTACCTTTGCTATTGTTTCAGAGGATTTCCCTTCGTGGCTTCTCCTCATCCAAATTTGTGCTTTTCCAGAGGAGCGAAGACACGTGGGGAGGTGGAAGCTTTGCATCTATTGTGTTGAAATGCAGATGCAGCTAAGTCCTGACAATAGTTAGGAAGGGATGGGGCTGATCAGGGCTGACCTTTTGGGGAGCCTGCTGCCAGAAGTTTCTAAAAGCTTTGTAGCTGGTTGTGTTTGGGGTCAAGTTCAATCACCCCTGGCGCCAGAGGTTTGCTGTTGCTGGTTTTAGTTGGTAAGGAGATTAGTAAAGGGCTCGAGGCCTTTTCTGGCTGCAGATGAAATGGGTGATGGCTTTGAGCAACAGATTGGCAGGGAAGGAGCAACCAGGCAGCCAGTCCTGGCCTTGCCAAAGCCCCACTGAGTCAGGCTGGCTGCAGGAGAAGGTAAATTGGCACACAAGCCAGCAGCTGTTTCTGGGTTGCATCCTTCACCTTCATGTCTCCCAGCCCCCTCATGGCAGCCAGGCTAGAGTTTGACTCCTGAGCTGTTCATCCCAGTGCTCCTTTTCCTTTCCTTTTCTTCCCTATTTTGGCAGAAGGACCTAGAATGGCCTCAGCCTTTTGTTGTCGGCAGACAAATGAGTGGCAGTGTTTGATCTTGCTTCCTCTGCCAGAAACCTTGGGCTGCTGACAATCGCTAACGAAGAGGCAGAAATCAGATTAAAGGGGAGTTCCTCATTTCGCATCTTTCCAAGTGGTTTAGTTGATGGAGCGCTCAGAGCTGTAGTAGGTGAGGGCGGTTTGCTGGTTGGTGGATTTTCACCTCCAAGGAAGAGAATTTCTGCAGACTGGAGTGATGTGATGGCACAGCTCCTGTCTGCTGGACAGATGGTCCGGAGCAAACTTGTCAAAACATGTGTTCAGCTGCTCTGCCTTCTGGTCCTTGGTTGGCAGGGTTGTACTGCTGCCGCTTCTCAGGATGCCACTCCTCAGGCATCCTCCTGCTCCTCAGCCACTCATAAATTCACAGTTGCCTTTTGGTCTAGCCAGGTACGTGCACGGCTTCCCCTCTGAATCCAGTAGGATTCGTACACAGCAGTAGAAACACTTTTCTGCCTGTCCTGATCAGCTGGGAGAGAGTAAAGGTGTCAAAGAGCAAAGATAGAGCTTATTTTTTCTTTCCTGCAATGCAGATAGTTACAACAATGAACAAGAAAAGAAAGAGCCTTGTTTTCCTGTCAGTGTGTGTATCTGTGCTCACAGCTGTGAAGCCTTTAGAGATTGAAACAGGCAGATCTTTATTTGCTGTCAGTTGTTGAGTCACAAGCTTAGGTTGCAAGGCGTGCTCGGCCGTCCCTTTGCCAAGTGACACAAGGATTTGTCGCAGTTCCAATCCAGCTGCTGTCAGACTGGCGACTTGCAAAATCCCAGTAAACAACCCCGTTGGTCTTTCTGCCGAACCATTTCTGACAATTGCCGTATTTCTGAAAACCAAGGGCATAGTCTGATCTAGCATTCTTTGCCATCCAAGAGAGGAAAAGGAGAAAAGGCAGCAAAGTCTGTGTTACCCGTCCAATTAAAGGATAAGCCTCGCTTACTTTTCATAAGTTGCCTGTCCTCAACCCTTTTTAGGGGCAGCCTTGTAGCCTCTCCTTGGAGGTGCTTTAACCAAGTGGCTGGGGAGTAAAGTGGGATGGCAGGGATGCTCTCTTTGCAGGAATTCAGTCCCCCCGAGTTTGTCTGTCCTGGACTGTTTTGTGTTTATAGGTGCTTTGTGAGTGTTGTATTCCTATGCAATGGGCTTCTCTTCTACCTCCTGAACACAGCTTCTCACGTGTTTCTATACTGCAAATCTCACTGTTCCCCCACAGATGGAAGGATGAGGATGATTGAAAGAAAAGAATGGAAATTGAAACCATGTTTAGCTATTTAATCTCCCAGAATCATCCGTATTCATTCTGTGTTGTGTCTTCTGAGTGGAAGAAGCATATTCTCTACTCTGTCCTNGTGAGGTCCCTTCCAACCCCTGACATTCTATGATTCTGTGATTCTTCATGTTTTCATTGGGAGGACTCTACCAAGGCCTGTGTGGCTCCAAGAGAACCTTTCATAGCTGTACTTTCCAGCCAGGGGAATCGAGTTGGATGTGTGAAGGACTCAACCCGCTTCTCCCATTACTGTTCTGTGGTAGTTAGAGAGGTTTGGAGAGGAGCAGATACGTAAGTTACAGATCTAAAGTCGACTGCTCTGTTTTTTCTTTTATTCTGGAAATAGTCACTTCCCCGACCAAAGAAAAACTTGTGAGAGTCCTGCCCCGTGCCAGCATTGTCCTTATCTGCATTCATATTTCCTGCTCTGGGGCTGCATTTTGGGTCCTGTAAGATCACGCAATCATCATTTCCCCAGGTTTTATGTTGCACACTGAAGCAATTGCCTCGGTGAAACTTCACTGGTGAGTTCCTGTCACGGCTGGTTTGAGCGATTCCAGTACATCCACAGCTGGAACACGAGGATCCTTTGGGAAGGAGTTTAAGTAATTATTTTAATGTGCTTCATTTTCTTTCTGATTAGAACGCTGAATATACTTTAATGGGTTTTATAAATAGTAAATTTCTGTTTATACCATCCTCCTAAACCCAGAGGATTGCAAATAACTCCATGGGCTGTGTAGTGTTACAGCTGCCTGTGCCATCCGGCCGAGTTTGCAAGCAGAACACCAAATGTAACTACACCTGGAGTAAAATGCAGCAAGGGCTTAATAGCTTAATAGTGCAACACTTCACTGCAGCATCAGACAGTACGTGAAGACCGCGTAATTCATCTGGCAATGCAGGGGGAGTGGCACCCATGTCAGTGTGAATACCCAGCTCGGAATCTAAGCAGTGGATACATCTGCTTTTAAGATGTCACGGGATATCTTTAATGGACCCGCTTCATTGTGTACGACGTATTAAAGCAGGAAAACTTAACCACACACTTTTTTCCTCCGTATAGAAGAATTGTGCAGCCAAGTCATGCCAGGGAACTGGAATTAAATACCGTTGCCACTAGCTGGCACCAGCTTTCAAATAATTCCCATAGTCCTCCGAGTGAACTCTCAGCTTTGGATTTTCCCCTCCTGTTTCGCAGCCTTTGGTAGCACTGCAGAGCAAACCAGCGATGACGCCGTGCAGAAGCAGCCGTATTAAGCAAGCCCTTACTTAACTGCGACGGGTTCGTAGGAGGCAGGAGATCCTTTGGAAGGGATACGGGATAAATTTACAGCTACACAGAATCAAAAGTGACTCTTTTTTTCAGTCTTCTGCTTTGGAAGAGGGTTGAACATGATGTAATCGGGCAGATTTAAACATGTTTTGTTTCATGGGCTTTACAATAATAGGATGACTCAAGTCCTTCATTAGAATAAAAAAGCATTACCTCATTGATGAGCCTGCTCCTTTCAGCAAAGCACGGGAAATCTTTAATCGACAGATGCAGGGAACTGCTTGTGTATGAGGCAGACTGCTAATGCGGGGTGGATTCAGAGCTGCCCTGTTGCTTTTCTGTTCGGCAAGTACAACAGAATTGTTTGCTCTAGAAGGAGCTGTCTGTGGGGTGAAAGTGTGCTCAGTTTAAAGCACAACGGGAGGCTTACTTTTCCTTTCATCTGATGCTGTCAAGTCCCTAATTCAGCAGACTTCATAAAACCATGGTTCCCTTTTCCCCGTGGGCCTGCTGCAGGAATTTCTGCCTTGATTTTGAAGGATCAAAGAACTGGCTTTTCAAAAACCCCATTTTTGGAAGCGATCTGCAAAACTTTGCCAGCAATGCATGACTTAGCCATTCTGACTCCAGGCTGGTGCTAATGAACATACCTGGGGATCACATCTCTTGCTGCTGCCCCTTCCAGCACTTGGCCAGATCTGGAATCATCTGAAGTGCCAGGAATGTCTTTAAGGACAGACACGCATCTGGGACTCAGCAGCATTTCATTCTGGACTGGAATTTCTCAGGTCGCATCTTAGTACTCAGAAGTTAGATCTCTCCATTATGCCTCTGGTACATGGAATAAAAACTGATTTTATAGGTCTGCCCTGGGAAAAAGTTTCCCTTTGCACAGAAGTGCAGCATTCAGATCCTTGTACATGACAGCTGTCATCGAAGGGGAAGTAATGCTTTCTATTACCTTCCGTAAAGTTCGGGTAAGACTCAAAACCTTTCTTTCCTTATTGCCTGAGATGCCCAGTCGTGTCCAAATCATAAGGGGGAGCAAGATCTATCATCACAGTGAAATATGCAGCCGTGGTAGGTGATTTAACTGGGGCTAAACTGGTAAATAAAAGCAGACAGGAACCGTAATCTTGCTCTGCGCCAACAAGGATGAAGTAGCTTCTGTCCGACAGCTAAATCCTTCCGCTCCCCAGAGCAAGTTGGCCACGTCCAAAACAGGAAAGGCCCTGAGCTTGTACTGATCCCTAAAGTATGTCCACGCATCATTTGGGAAAGCAATAATTAGCCTGGGCCAAATTCATGCCAGGAGGCATGCTAAAAACTCACAAGGCCGATATTGTGTACCC
This sequence comes from Todus mexicanus, assembly GCA_013389965.1. Lineage (NCBI taxonomy): Eukaryota > Metazoa > Chordata > Aves > Coraciiformes > Todidae > Todus > Todus mexicanus. The sequence continues at coordinate 20,265 of WEIS01089042.1, read as the reverse complement.
ACATCTGAGCCCAAGCCCCGAGCTTGTTTCGTTGCTAGTACAGATGGTGGAGTTTTGTTGTCAACAGGGCAGCCCGAAGAAGGTGCACGTTTAAGATTCAGAATTGTGTCAGTTGGCTGGGAAAAAAGGTCTTGACTTGGGTTTTTGCTTGTACAGGCTGTTTTCTGAGGTCTGCTCTCTGAACCATGATTTTCTGTAATAACCGCTAGTTATTTGGCACAGCACACAAACTGGTCAGAGAGGTTTGGGTGGAAGATTTCCAAGCTTCTCTCTTCCTTGCTATATTGCTTTTCATCTGTAATAGCATCGGAGGCATTCTTGGAGGCATCATTAAGCACAAAACACGGTGTCATGCCCTCAAAAACCACCTTACAATATTATCTAGACCCATTTGCTAAAGACGTCTCATTTTTCATCGGGGTGATGGGTTATCTGCCAGCATAGGCTGGTGCTGTCCCTGAGAGTCTTGTCCTGGAAACTTGTTCCCAAGTCATCCATCTTTCTCATCTTGGCCGTGAGTAACGGAGCCGTGGCCCCAACTGTTCCTGTAATATGAAAAAAGGCAAATGTGTTCTTAAGCGGCTCCGGAGGGCCAACCCTTCCTCCCTCAGGGGCTCTTACAGCAAACCCTGACCTCACCGGAGTTGTTTTCACTTGTTCACTGGTGCTGCCAAGAGACAAGGGCAGTGCCACACGTAGCGGGATGCTCAGAAGGGAAGGAGAAGCACACAGTCCAAAGCCGCTGGCCAAGGGCTCTAGGGAATTAGTTTCAATTCTTTGTTTCAAAGACATCCTGTTTAGGCTGCAAACAACTCGATTCTGGTTTTCAGGACTGCGTTTCATTCCCGATCTGTAAAAGAAGAATGCTGGCATGCCCTGCCACGTGGAGGTGCAGAGAGAGTGGATTCTGAAAGGTCGTGAGGTGTTTGGGGGCTATCCAAAGGTTGCAGTCTGTTGGCAATGAACATTCGTCTAGTTGCCTTTGGGAGGTGGTGGGAGATATGACCGAGCCTGTCCTATCCTTCACTCTCGTGGAGGAACTTTCTTGGTCTGCCAGTGGTTTGCAGCACCATTGCTCACAGGAGAGGAGCTGTTGTGTGCTGCGAGACAGGTGCTGCTGATGGATGTTATGAAGGATGGCAAGGTGTCCTTAAACCTTGCGGACGAAGGGACGACATGACAAAAGACAGTCTCCTTTCTGCTCTCTGCTTGTCTGTTCTTCCTGGAAGGGGCTGGTATCCGAGGACCCCTCACAGGGACCATTTCCAAAGGTGACATGGAGAAGACTGCACCAAGTTTAGATCCATATAAAGTCCTCTGACGTCGCCTCCCCAAGCTGTGCTCCTTCAAACACCACCACGTGCCTTGGTTCTGTGTCCAGAGCGTGTCATAAGCACCCTTCATTTTGGGCTGTGACTTTGCAGAGCTCTAGCACAGCTCTGACCTTGTTTCAAGCACTGAAAATCAGGTGCTGGATAAATAACGATTCCAGGATGCCACACAGAGAAAGAGAAGACCAATACTATTTCATAGCATGGATACATTATCAGACACGGGGGAAGCTTCTGGCAGAGCCTCACAGAAGCCACCCCTGTACTCCTCTCCCGCTACCAGACCTTGGCCACATAAACCCAGTGCAGTAGGATCCCTTGGGGATGCAAAGGAAGATGAGCAGAGGCGGGAGGCAGGCCAGGAGCTGCAGCAAGGAGCAGGGCAGGCAACACAGAGGGGCTTGCTGAGCAGCACAAGGCAGCCCCATCAGTTAGCATGTAGCATTTTGGCCACATTTGATGTACTAGATATTTACAACCACGCTGATCCTGTGCTGTTGGTTCTCTGTCCTAGCCATGTGGCATGTGAACAGTCTATGGTAGCACTTATGGATCCAGATCCTGAAATGTCCTGAGTCTGTGTTTTCTGTCTGAAATCGTCATTCTTCCCTCCCAACGTTGCCGCCACCACAGTAACATCAGGAAGTAGAAACTTAAAACATTGTGCAGTTATTTGTGATTGCTACTCCCCTGCTGTCATCAGCATCGTTTCATCACTTTTCCTCTAGTCCCTCCTACTGACACAGATGAGGGACATAATTTCTGCTTCTCCTGTGTGTTCAACAAAACATCCCCCTTAACCAAACCTCACTTCGTTTCACACGTCTCTCCAGCTCACTAGGATGGCTTTAGTTGCACGAGATTCTACACCAGTGTAAACTGGCAGAACTTTTAATGAGCCGATGGTACTTTAATGGACCAGTTAGAACTTGTGAGTCAACAAACTGGCCCGAAGGTCCAAGATACTTGCCCCAGCTCACGCTGTGAGTCAACGGCAGCTAATCCTGAGAAGAGCTCTCCTTGGGCTAATGGAGCACTATATGCTTGCTGCTTTTTGTTGCTGCACAAGTTGGCTGGGATTTGAGAGCCTGAGACATTCACCAGCATTTCTACCTACAGTCTGTGTTCCCCGCTCAGTTTTTCTCTCTCCATCCCTCCCAGCACATGAATCTTTGGCATTTCTAAGCCAGCCAGCCCCAAGGGGGACGGCCGCCAGCAGCAGATCATCAGGTAGCTAAGCAGGAGCAAGGAGCAGGGTCTGCAGTGAATCACTTGGGTGGATCTGCAGGCTCGGTGATATCGCTTGTGTCAAATCGTAATTCTCTGGGGATGTGGGGTGCTGGTTGGAGGCCTCGCTGAGATCATCCATCTGCTGTCTCTGAAGAGTGCCGTGGGAATAGCGAGTGTCACGCTGGGTGAGGCAGACTCGGAGAGATTTGCCAATAGGAGAAGAATGGTTTTGGTCATGATTTTAGAATGTTATCATGGCTGTTAAATAACACCAGTGCTGAGCTGGACCTCTGTATTGGGTTTGACTGGGCAGGAGTTAGTGTCCCCACAGCTTGATAAGACACCGGTGTTGTGGCTGCTGCTGAGCAGGGCTGACCCAGCACCAGGGGGATGGGGTGGGCAAGATCTTGGGAGGGGACACAGTCAGGACAGCTGAGCCAAACTGTCCAAAGAGCTATTCCAGAGCATCTGACGTCAGCTCAGGTATAAAAGCTGGAGGAGAAGGGGAGGAGGGGGGGCATTTTTGTCAGAAGACATTTATCCCCCAAGCAACTGTTACGCGTATCGGAGCCCTGCTTCCTGGGAGAGGCCGAACATCGCCTGTTATGGGAAGTAGAGATTAATATATATTTATCTCGCTTCGCTTTGCTTCACGTGCGCGGCTTTGGTTCCTAATTTTCTCATTAAACTGCCTTTATCATACCCCGTGAGCTGTTTCCATCTTATTCTCTTCCCCCTTTGTTGTTGAGGGAGGTGTGTGTACTGGGCAGGGGAAGAGGGATAGAGGAACTTGGTGGGTACCTGGCACTTAGCCAAGGGTAACCCACCGCAACCTCATGCATGAGCCACGGCATTTGGAAGACTGTTTCTTGTTCTTGTAGCCACGTGTGAATTGCTTGTATTTGCCCGGGTTTCTGCAATTCAGCACCCAACCTCGCTGCGCTCCGCGGAAGGCTCCCAGTGCTTCCCCAGTAAAGCCCATCCATTCCGCGTGGCAGCCAGCGGTGGTGTGCGCCCAGCTCGGGACCCATCCCCTGGAATCACCGATGTTGCAAAAGCACGTGTGCCGAGACGTCAGGCCAGTTAGCGATAAAAACATAAATAGGAACTCAATTAAAAAAATGCAGAAATACATCAGCTATTTTTCTGCTTGCAGCGGGAAGAAGCCCCTTGGCAGCTGCCGCTGCTTAAGAGGGGGAGTTTTGTGTCTCCGATGCTCCCTCGCCTGACTGTTCCTCCGGTCTGACCTCCAGCAGCATCTGCAACATCAGAAGTGGAATTGTCTCGTGCCAATAGGTATATCCGTGGCCCGGGGAATATTTCACCCGGAGCAATTTTATCTTACCTCAATTAAAAAACCAACACAAAACACAAGAAGCCTGTAGGCAGGAAAGCTGTGCTTTCTTTTCATGGGAGAGGTTTTGATCTCATGATCGGCAGGAGAGGCAGCGGCTCCCGGAGCGCAGGGCTGGGTCTGCAACAGCAGTATCATTTAGCTCTGACAATATCTCACTGCGTCCTCTAGCTTCTTTCCTATGGAGTCATTTTTGTGTTGCACTGAGAGGTTTGGTTTACCCCTAGAGCAGCCAAGAGAAAAGAGCGACCTGTGTGAACAGCAAGATGTGGAGGAGGGAGGGCTGTGGGGAACCAGGCTCAGCCCCATCTTCCTTCCTTCGTGTAGATACCCCATCACTGGAAGTGTTCAGGGTCAGGTTGGATGGGGCTTTGAGCAACCTGATCTTGTGAATGATGTCCCAGCTCATGGCAGCGGGGGTTGGACTAGGGGATCTTCAAAGGTGCCTTCTGACCCAAACCATTCTCAGACTCTGTGGTTCTGTGGTTTAGAGGTGTGAGTGCCCAGCACTTCTGGAAATGAGGCATCAACTATTCATGTTCTCAGTGCTTTTTCAGAAATTACTCAAATAGGATTATTAAACCCTGGAATGGGCTGCCCAGGGAGGTGGTGGAGTCACCATCCCTGGAGGTGTTTAAGGCCAGACTGGATGCCACACTTAGTGGCAGGGTTTAGCTGAGTGGTGGTGGTAGGGCATAGGCTGGACTCGATGATCTCAGAGGTCTTTTCCAGCCTTAAATATTCTATGATTCTATGAAATACATCTGGTAAGAGGCTGCAGTGGTACATTCATGTGTGTGTTTGGCTTTTTTCACCATTTCAGTGCTGAAGATACCAAACTGATTCTCCATTTTGGCTTCTCCAAGGTGGTTGCTCTTTGCATTTGTCCCTTTTACTTGCTAGTTGTAAGAATTCTTCCCACAACACTCGATGCTTTCAGTACCATCAATTCCCTTCTTGCAGGGCTTTCTTTTCCTGCGTTTGCTCCTGAATCTGTTGAGCATGTGGCACACAACATGCTCCCTAGCCAGGGTTTTTTTAACACCCCGTTTGTTTCAGCTTGGTTGACGTTGGGACATTTTGTGAAGAACATCTCCTACAGGGACAATGCTGGCAGGTCCATTTCCTCACAGTTGTCATATTTACATTCTTGTCACATCACACATTTTATTGCTGAGTTACGCTGCAGGCAGACATCACTTTACAGCCATGCAACACGGCACTGGACCAAAAATTTGTTGTTACCTCTGCTTAATTCCATCCTTTTTTCTTTTCTTCCCTTACCCTCCCTTCTGCTTTTTCCCACTTTCCCATTGCAGCTTCCTGGTTTTCCTGCAGTTACAGCCTGCAGTCTCTTTCAAAAGCGCAATTTGATTTACAATAGTAAATCTTCAGACTTCAAGCAGAAAAAGAAGAGTCCAGAATAGAGGTCTGGAGGGGAAGAGGTACATGATGTGAGTAGGAGGACAAGAGAACTGAAGATGACAAGGAGGCCTAATGGTCAGTCCAGAGGATAAGGCAATGCTGCAGATTCTGGAGGTGGAGCAAGAACGTGGCTGGTACTGGCCTGAAATTTGGGGAAATGGATTGAGGAGGGATGAAAAGGGGAAATCAGATGATACTGGGCAGAAGTTGCAAGGACCAGGCATCAAGAAAATAGAAAGTGCCCCAGAAGAGGCAAGCAGAGCAAAAATCAATGTTTCTCTCCTTTTATCAATTTAAAATCAACTCCTACCAAACATATTCATAGAGAAAGAGAGTTAGGGGCATAGTAACAGCTGGTATACACCAGGCCCTGATGCTGCCATCATCATGCTTGCCTTGTAGCTCACAGTCTGAACAACAAGACATAATCTCTCCTCCTCATCCGGCCAAAGCCACGGAGAAAACCCAAAAAGCAAGATTTCTGGTTTCATCCCTCCTTGCTTGAGGCATCTGAGTGCCTCAGTCAATGCATAGATAGCTTAGGCTCTCTCTCAACAGAACAGCAGGTGCTGCAGTGAGGTCCTTGTCCACAGGAGCTGCAGGGTGGGAGCTTCCATCGCCCTGGTTCTGCTTTGAAAGAAAACAGCGGCAAGTCTCAGGGCTGTTAACGCCAGTCCTTGCATAAGATCTTAGCCATCATTAACCAGCTCGTAGGCTCTGAAAATGAAAACAGCATCAGGATTCTGGCAAGCCTTTAGTAATGAATGCTCTTTTAATTGCTTACTGATTATATCTGATTATCAGCCTTTCATTAACTTTACGAAGCATCGAGGCGAAGCTCACCAGCCCTTGCTTCTTCGTGATCTACTTTACTAACTTTTCAAATTTCTAAACCAGCTTTATTTTTAGCCCTCTGTAACCTCCCTGGACTTCTACAATGTGTTGAGTAGTTCCATTCAGGGTGCAGAAAGATGCCTGGCTAATTTTTTCCAAAACACATTCATGTGTGTGTGTGTGTTATCTGGAATTGCATATTTGAAAATGTGCATCATTAGCTTGAGTATTAGGATAAGAACTGTTCCGCTGTTGTCAGAAACCCTGCAAGTACCCTTCGGCTGCTTTGCAGATGAAACCCAAAATACTAGTGAGTATTTTTGGCTTTCTCATACCATTATTGGCAATGTTTATAAATATCTAAAGGACGGATGTCAAGAGGATGGGGCCAGACTGTCTTCAGTGGTGCTCTGTGATAGGACAAGGGACAACGGGTGCAAACTGGAACAGAGGAAGTTTCACCTCAACATCAAGAAAAACTTTATTGTGAAGTGACAGAACCTGGAACAGGCTGCCCAGAGAGATTGTGGAGTCTCCTTCTCCGGAGACTTTCAAAATCTGCCTGGACGTGTTCCTGCGCGACCTGCTCTAGGTGATGCTGCTCTGGCAGGAGGGTTGAACTAGATGATCTTTCGAGGTCCCTTCCAACCCCCACCATTCGGTGATTCCATGAACTTTATTATGCCTGTCTTGGTCTGGACCAGCCCTGGTTTAATTTAGTCATGGTTATATTTTGTAATTTGTCTTCCGTTATCCTTGACTTGTTCCAGCAAGTCTCACATTCTGGTTTAGTCTAGAAAGTCAAAGGGAAATGATAAATGCGTTTCCTTTAAGTTCATTTTTGTTCTTTGCTATCTGCTGTGTAACCCTTGTCCCCTTGCCAGGCATACGAGTGTCTGGGCGCTTTTATTGATTACTTAGCTGAAAACTTTTTAGGAAATGTTTTCGTATCATGATAATTGCTGATGCTCTGTATGCTGAACAAAAGTTGCCTGGTTGTGCTCTTGTCGTCTGTTTTCAAATGGTATTGAAAACAAATAGAAGGCCTAAGGGCAGATTATATGAACAGCTTGGCTTCTTTTAGGAAGAACAGGTACTCAAGTGCTGAGCCCTTCAGCAAAATCTCTCCACAAAAGCAGGTCCCTAGATGAGACCTGAACTCTTGAAAATCTGTCCCTTCAGGCTTTTCTTTCCATCTGTTGCCTGCTGGAACAATAATCCAACGCTGGCCTAATCTGGGGGCTGCAGCAGGAGAAACTTCAGCTGTAATTGAATGTTCTTCTTCCAAACAATTTCTGATAGGACATTTATTCCATCTATTATGCATTATCTTATTTCGGGACACGCCAGGGCCATTTAAAACCCTGCAAGTTACTGTGGTGTCCGCAAGAAAAAGATTACAGGGTGAGGTAAAATATCCCTGCGGCCAGCACTTGTCAGAGTTGCTTAATACTTAACAGTCAGGCTGTGTTGAGCTGACGGATTTAAAATTTCTGTTTGGTATCCCTCGCTCGAAGCGAATGAGAACGACCCTCTTTGTCGTGTCTGTTATTATCAGGCAGCTTCAGAGAACAAGCGCTGCTGAACGAAAAGAAAGCAGCTGATGACATTTTGCTTTCTGCATGAACTAGTGTAGAGGTTCTTTGTTTTTCAGAAATGGTTTTCAAGAAGATGTGCTGCTATTCTAGCAGTGGTTCTTTTGTTCCAGCCTGAAGGTAGGTTTGTGGGAGTTGGGGTGTCCATTTATATTAGTGAGCTCCTTGTAAAATCCCATGGATACCTAAAATATGAATATGTGTATTCTGAATAAGTCCTTTTTTTGAATATTGCTGTAATGTCCCTTTCCTGGAACATCGTCTTATTTCTCTATAAACTTCATGGTCGTATTTTCAGAATAATGAGAATAAAAAATTTGCCTGTGTGCAGAGATTACACTTAGTCTGAATAATTAGCACTCATCATTTTAACCTGATAGTGAGTGTGGGTTTGGGACTCCTGTCTGTACAGAGCACAATAGACATGCCCTTTGATTTAAGCCGCACGTCACCAAGCGTTAGGTCTGGAGATCCAACATTTCAAAATGCAACCGTCACACATACGGGGCTGGAAATCTTCTGACTTTGGGGCATCTTCATCATCATGTTTTCTGCAGCTGACCAGAAAGCTTTTCTGTGTCGCTGATGTGCCAGAGAGACACGGAGGCTGCCAAAGGAGTGACCTACATTGTGTCTGCAAACAGTACCAGGAGGATTGTGCTTGCAGAACGGGTTAGGTTTGCAAGTGTCTTCTGCACACAGGGTTTTGTTGACGTTTTCACGGGTGATTTGAGAATCATTTGGGAGCCAGGAGTTGGAGCTGGGCTTGAGAGCCGCTTGGGAGATGGATTTTCAAGCATGCCAGAAGCCTGACTAGGCAGATTCATGTATCCTAAGGTTTGATCATCCAGTTTTGGTCTGTGTCTGTTATGAGGCTCATCTTTACCTACAGTCATGAGGCCGTTTGGCTCCTTCCGGACTCTGAGCAGAAGACAACAAGACTCAAGTGTTACTTGAGTCATTCTCACAGTGCTTCATGTGTCAAAGTCAGTGAGCTCAACTGGCTAAATAAGTTCAGCTGAACAAAGGGTACATCAGCTTTAGGACTGGTTTGGGTTTTGTTAAGATTTTTAAAATCCACTAGAGTGATGTTCTATGGTTCAGTTGTTTAAGCAGCAAAGGAATAGCAATGACCCGGGTCATCTTCTGCCAGCTAGATGCAGGTAATCTCAAAACATGAGAGTCAAGGTTGTGAGTGTGATGTATGAAGAAGGTGCTAATGAAGCACTGGGCTTGAGTATGGTAATACTCTGAGAGACTAAGGAATCTTTGATTTCTGTCTTCCCAAAAGCCGCTGGATCCCTGCACCAGTTCACTTCACCCTACCACATCATGATCGTTGAGTTAATCAGCCTTGCAGCTTCTCCTCTGCATGTCTACCAGCACGTGGCTTCACGATCTGCTCAGGTCCAGCTAAGTCGCTGGTCCTCTGCTTATGTGAAGGTACCCGGAATATATAGAGAGGGGCTGAGTGGGCAGGCAGACACACACTCAGGCCATCTGAAACCGATTGTGAAAACAGAACCTCAGACAGGCTCCAAAATTTATTACACACCCTTTCTCACCCGTTAACCTCTGCTCAGCAGTGCACAGGCAGGACTGGCACAGCTAAATACAGAACCGTGGGAATCCTGCTCCCCAGTTAAGAGATTGACCTCAACCAAGTCCCTGTATGGATATGCTGGAATTACTTGGCAGTCCAGCTGTGGCTTCCTTAGGAGGGTAGCGAAGGGAAACAACCCGAAGGCAGAAAAACAACTTCCTCATGTTCCTACTGGTAGCAGTCGAGCCCTGGGGGTTTGGCCCCATGCCCTGTGACTGCCAACGGAGTCCCCTGGCAAAACAAGAGAGCGCGCCAGTGTAAGTGGGCTGGTTTGATGGCTAGACTAAACAGAGCCTTCTGACCAGGACCTTTCAGTTCCATTAATCCCGTTTTACATACTGTTCTTTATGACACGCTTTATGCTTCTCTTCCCTTTCTTCAGTGTTTCCCACCATTCTGGTAGTCTTTGCTGCAAATACTTCAGATGGCTATTAGTAAAGTCCTTGTTAACTTCACTGGGGTGGAGACCTGTTGCTTGAAAATGTCTTGGCTCAAATATATATATGAGTACCTGTGGCATAACAGGCTCCTGTGCACCGTGAGAGCTGTTGTACCTCTCTGGAATCGACAAGGGATCTTGTCAAAGACTTCTTGGTGTTCCGTAGGTTGGCGAATCCTCGTCTATATTGTCATTCGCTTCTCAAGGAGTACTTTTCAAGGCATGAATTACTCAAATTTTGTTCAGCCTTGAGAAGAGAAGGCTCAGGGGAGACCTTATTGCCATGCATCAGTCCATCAAGGGTGGCTACCAACAAGATGGAGACTCCCTTTTGACAAAGAGTCCCATGGAAAAGACAAGAGGTAATGGGGACAAGTTACTGCTGGGGAGATTCCTATTGGACTCCAGAAATATTTTTTTTTACCATACGAACAATTAAACATTGAAATAATCTCCCAAGGGAAGTGGTGGATTCCTCAACTTTAGACAGTTTCAAGGCTCAGCTTGACAGGGTGCTGGGCCAGCTCATTTCAGTTGGATTTCTTTACCTTAAAGGGTTGGACTAGATGATCCCTGAGGTCTCTTCCAGCCTGGTATTCTGTGATTCACACAAAGGTTGCTCCTTCCCCGGTAAATTGGATTTATTTGTGTCCGCTAATTCTATTTTCGACCAATTTGTCAACTCTGAAAGACTCAGTCCTCCTCCTCTTCTGGCTTTGTTGTTAAATATAGACGACTCTCATTTTTTACCTTTTCCTTTAATGCTTAGGCTCATTTGAGTGATAGATTTATTTTTTTTACCACAGTTAATAAAGCAATAAATTTGCGTCTGTGTAGAAATCGTGGGTGAAAGCTGGCTGGCTTGTACGTATTATAACTTTAGATTTTGTCAGGTTTTGCATGAAGGCTTCTTTACAAATGCTTCAGTTTGAGATAGTTTCTTGGAGCCGGCCTTTCAAAAGTAGCTCCAATTCAGAAGTCACTTGAGGTGCATCCGTAAGGAATGTAAATGTGAGGAAAAAAAAGATCCTGCTTTAAAAAAAAAGGTTTGTATCTGAAATAGTTCAGCAAATCCATCACTGACAACTGCAGGTACCTTTAGTATATTGAATAGGGTGTATTTCCAAATGAGGCCGCGTTTACATTCCGCATAGGGCTTGCTCATGGCCCCGTGAAGTGCAGCATTTCCCATTTGTGCTACGACGCGAAGTGGTGGTAGCAAGTTAATATCATCCATGGGGTCTCCTTTGGTGATAATAAACTTGGGAAAATAAGTGGAAGTAACCAGACTCTGCTGTTTCGTGTGCAGCTGCGATCGGAAGAGGATTTTGTGAGACTCTTTAACGTAGCTGGAATGTATGTGTAATCTTCTGACCTTGTTCTTAGTTTTTATTGACTACAGCACGTTAAGTGCTGATAATTGGGTTCTCTCTGGGCTGAAACCTGACTTGCTCTTGGCAGAGGAGAAGGTCTGATCTTCTATTGCGAGAGGCGCTCGGAGGGGCTACCTTAGAAACTGCAAGGCCGTGGCTGCTAAGACATCTCTGAAATAGGGTGGTTTCGTAGGAAGGACATGCTGTCCTAAGAATGCTTCTCTTTCTGCTTGGTTCGGTTGGACTTTTCACCCCAAGGTTTTTGTCCTGTTCTCTAAATTGCCTTTTTCACGCCATCTGGTTCGCGGCATAACTCAAGCTGCCCTCCTGTGAAAGCTGCCTTGTAGCTTCAGCTAGAGGAACGTGACTCCTGGGCGTGAGAGCAAGAGGCACGTGCTTTTCACTCTGCTCTTGGAATCAGCTCTCCTCCTTTAAGCCGTGTGCGAATGAGGCCGCTGATCTGAACTAGCTTTTAGCTTCTCCAGCCAGTGGGGAGAGGAGGAGATCAGAGATTTACTGCGTCCAAATATCAGTGTTCGAAATAGATGGGATTTAATCGTCCTATGGAGATGTATGTCTCTTTCCACTGAGTAGAGGAAAAGCCTGAAAATTAACTTCGTCTTTGTTTAGAAGACTAAATTTAGAGGAAGTTAATCCTGTCCTTGCTTCAAGAAAGTGAGGCGTGACATTTGTAAGTTCTGCAAATAGCGGTTTGTTCAGCCAAGTACCTTCCAGTTCCTGCTTGCTTCAGCTGAAAGGTGATGTAGTCTTCATGTCATGTCTCTGGCGAGGATGAGGCCAGTGTCTGACACCCGTATGAAAGGAGTACCCAGCAGCAAACACTGCGAGGAAATGGAGCCAAAGAGAGTTTTAAAAATCCCGTCCAAAGGGATCAGTGCGATGGTCCAACCTGGGCGTTGTTTTTCAAGCCATCCCTTTTCTGTCTGTCTGTGACGGTGTTGCTGAACTGATCTTCTTTCTTATTTTCAGCTTGCTGTGTGGGAGGAGTAAAACTGCTTTGAACAGAATATCTCACTCTTGCAAGGGGGGGTGGTATAGATGATCTTTTGAGGTCCCTTCTGACCCCTAACATTCTGTGATTCTGCGAATATAAAACATGAGTACAGGTAGAGTTTATCACACCACCGGTCCCTCCGGTTCAATGTCCCTGTTCCTGCCAGCAGCTGACAGATGCCTATGTACCTTCCTCTGATCCTTTCCCAGACTCATCTATTTTCAGCTTATGAGACTTTCTAGCCATAAATCTTGATTGTTAAATGAAGAATTGTGGCTGACTTGCTTGTCTTTTACGTTTTAGAACTAAAAAACCAAAGAAGGCATCTGCTCCTCCAAGCAAGAAAGAGAAGCCCAAATTAACCATTTTTGAAGAGGAAGTAGATCCAGATGAAGGACTCTTTGGCCCAGAAAAAGATCTCTCGTCAACTGGTCCCAGGAAGAAGATGAAAGAAAGTAATTCTGCTGTATATTTGTATAGAAACAGGTTGTTATATCTAAAGCATATCCATAACTGAGCTTTTAAAATGTAGTGATGCAGAGTGTACAGGCTAAGCAGTGACTTGGGAATGTTGGAGCAAATCTTCAGCTGGGGCAGAATCCTCTAGAATTGTACAGGAAGAATAAATCAGACCTTTAGCTCCCTGTTGACATTTTGGGCTGGGATATGGTCGGTCTGTGGGAGCAGGCTGTCCCACCATCACTCACGCCACACTAGCAAGAGTAATGGGACCCTTTGAGTGCAAGGACAAAGCAGATTTCCCAAGTCCTGAGAGCTCCAAGTATCCCTGCATTTTGTGGGTTGGAAGTCCTTGTAAAAAAAAACATTGCCTGCACGATCGTTTATTTTCAGCCCCGTAGCCAGATTACTAGCTGGTGTTAATGCAGGTGTTGATGGGGTTTCCACTACCCTAGGGAGGTGGTGGAGACCCCAGCCCTGGAGATATTCAAGGTCAGGCTCGACAGGGCTCTGAGCAACCTGCTCTAGATGAGGATGTCCCTGCTCCCTGCAGGGGGGCTCTAGGTGGGCTTCAGAGGTCGCTTCCAACCCAGACCATTCTATGATTCTATGATTGCGTTATGTTGCCTGATTTAACTACAGCATTTTCTGGTTCCCTTTTCTAGATCTGAAATTGTTTGAAGATCCAGACCTTGGTGGGGCTGTAAGACTGGGTGATTCGCTGCTGCTGCCAGCTGCCTGTAAGAACAGGGAGTATGTGCTGAACACGGGTCCTGAGGAGGACACTGAGGAACTGCTGAGGTACACATCTCTAATCTGTCGTACAGGGTGTAGGTGATCTGAGGAGTTATTTAGACCTCAGAAGAGATGAATCGGAGGATAAAGCTTAAATTCTTTGAATTCTAACTGTGGCTCGGGAATTATACGTACAAGGAAGAGGTAAGATATGTGTCACGGAGCTTGGAAATCAAACACATGAAAAAGGAAATTAGGAAGACCCTGTGAGAACGGTAGGGTGCAAGGTATTATTTTGTGACTTCAAAGGAAGGGTCCTGAAGGCCCAAGGCATGACATCTAGTCCTTGTTTTCTAATGTGACATTTCTGCTTTCTGCAGGCGATCCACAGGGGGTGAGAACTGACCTCCATAATAAAAATTGAGAAAAAAAACCCAGAAACAAAGAGGAGTTCAGCTTCAATGTGCTGAAATCAGGGGCTCAGCTTCAGTGTGCTGAAATCGGGGGCTCTTGCTACCAGAGGAGTGATCTTCTGCTCCTGGCTCACAGATCTCCATGCGCACTTCCAGTAGGAATCCTGTGTGCACCCCCAGACCTGTAAAGGACTCTCCTTAAAATCTCGATCACCTAGCATTTAATTCTTAATCTAGTGGAAAGGAGGGACAGAGCTCAGAGTTACAGGAGGGAATAATGTGCTTGTTCTTACTCTTACCTGGCCCCTTGATGGTGTAGCACTGGAACATACCATCACATCACGTGTTTTCTTCCCAACATCTCTCTCACAAGGCTGGTTTGCCTACGCTGATAATCCTCAAGAGATCAAGCAGGCAGCCAGTGCTCAGGGAAACCAACATCACCAGGGAATCCGTGCTGCAGTGAAGAGTCAGATTCATTCCTTCTGGAGCTCAGGCTGGCATCTGAATGATGAAGCCAACCTGCTTCCCGTGCTAATTCTTACCGGCCAGCTCCTGGTAGGATACATGATTTCTGCAGCAGTTACTAAACCCAAGAGGGAGAATCTGTGTGAGGTTTCAAACCTCCCTCTCCAGAAGCAGGTAGTTTTGCAGGTGCTGCATCCTGCGCCTGCAGAAGTGCTGGTTATCCCAGCAGTAATACTTGACTTAATTTAAACGAAGGTTCGGTTGGGTTGGGTGCCATCTCGCATCACATTCTGACAGCCCACCTGATATTTAGAGAAGCTGGTGGGGCAGGGCAAGATCACAGAGTCACAGAATTAACAAGGTTGGAAAAGACCATAGAGATCATCAAGTCCAACCTGTAACCTACTACCTAGACTATCACCAACCTATTACCCAATATTATCTCATAATTTAAATCTTGTCCCTGAGTACATCATCCAACCTCTTCTTGAACACAAGATCTGATGTAGCGCTGTGGTTTATTGGAAGCAAACATGTATGCGCTTGCAATATTCTTGTGTTTGCTTTCTTCTCTGCTTGCAATCTCAGCATACAGCGCTTGATCCAGGTTGTTTGTACGGCTGGAAGAGAAGTGCCTGCTTCAAGGCAGTCCTTGCATTATTACCACCGGTAGAGGACAGAGCTTCTCCCTCTTGTCATCTTCATGTCCTTTGGATTATATGTTTTCTCTTCTTCTGTGGCAGAGGAAGGTCTCTGAAGTCTGCTCTGAGCCCCATAGACCATGCTTTTAGATTGGTTTGAGGTCGTCAATCACAAAATCACAGAATGACAGGGGTTGGAAGTGACCTCTGGAGATCGTCCAGTCCATCAACGTTAGCAGCACATCCAGATGGTTATGGAAACCCATGGGAAATGATCCCATTTCTTTTGAATTCCAATAGTTTTCGTTTATTCTTGAATCGTCCCAGTGCTTTCATTAGTTGACAAGTCATAGACTCACAGAATCATAGTCATCAAGATCCAAGCAGAAACAAATGCACGTAATGAGGCAGAAAATCATGCCAGTGGTGCAATGGGAAAGGTGCTACGGGAATCCAGAGACGGCTCCTGGCTGTGCAAGAGGTACGGGCAGATCCGTCAGGATGTGTTGACCTGTTCAGGTGCCTAACACCTTCTGAAATCTCCCGATAAAACTAGTTCACAGTGTTACCTGCGCATCATAGAGAGCTGGTGAACTGAATGCAAGGCAACTGAGGACAAAGGAGAAGCTGTTAAAGGGGGGAAGAGGAGCAGCAGTGCTGTTTTAACCTAGTAGAAGACCTCCCCTCGCCTCTACATTCATTGCAGTCACCTGAAAACCCGTAGCTGAACTTGCTTGAGTGGTTATACCCAATGCACTTTGTTTTCTGTTGCTGGAAGGCATAGCAGAGCTCTCAGGTGTTGTAAGCATAGAGCCAGCGTTTGAGTGATCTCCCACCTTCCCTTGTCACCGGGTGGGTGTTACATGTTCTCGCAGGGCAGTGCCACAGTCTCTTTTCCAGGCAGTGACCCTTTCTGGTGAGAGGAAATGTTCAGCATGAGCTGAGCCCTGCAATGTCTCTGGCTTGGGGGCTTCAGCATATTTTGAGGCTTAAGAATACAACTTGCCTTTGCCTTGTAGGTGTTGACAATCCCTCTCCTTTCCCAAAGGGGACTGGAGAATTCTGTCCCCAGCCCTCAGATCAAAGCAGGAGCTGTGACAATCCGTGCCTTTAGCAGGCTAGAGCTGGCTGAGCAACTAGAGGAAAACTGCCAAACATCTTGGGGTGGTGGACATATTCTGTTGTACCACACAGAAAATTTGCCTGGCGTTATTTTAACAAGACCTAAGACCGGCCTGGGCTGTGATGCACCAGCAGGTCTGTGGTGGGTCCACAAACCTAAACGTGTTCACTGTACACAGGTGGATTAGCTGAATAATGCAGACGATGTTCAGAAAGAGACTGTTCAGAGCAGAACACAGGAGCAACCACATCCTTCGTGATCTTTATGGCACCTGAGTGGTTGTAGCAGCAGGAGCAGCACGTTGCTGCCAGCAGAGCAGCGAATCCCCAGCAGTGACTTGTAACTCTTGAGGAAGAGACTGTTATGGAGACAAATGAGCCTCCAAAATGTGCGTGGGCTGTGCTTGTCACAACATGAGGGAGAAGAGAATATGATAAACGTTCTCACTGCAGTCTGAAGACTGCGCTCTCTGTGGTTACCTGCTCAGATGAAATGAGAGTTACTATTTTAAACAGTCACCTATTTTACATTAACAGGTGTTGAGCCTTGAGAAGAACCAATTGCTTTGAAAGTGGATTGAAAGATCTGTTTTTATGGCAAAATACCCACGTCCAATCAGACAAACATCTTCCCTCTTCCTGTCCCATTTGCTGGTTACTGATTTCTTGGGCTGCCAACAAATATTAAGTGATGGTGATTGAGAAATTAGGTGAGCTACCTCAGTCTGACCACTGGCGTTGTAAGTGCAGGAACTCTTTCCTTCTGCTAGATCTGCCATAATACATCAACGAGGTGCCTGTAGAGCACTGTACTTGCACGACCTTCCAGAACTCGTGGAAAAATTCTTACCCCATCCCTAGGAATATGTATGGGTGGTACAGAGTAATGCAGAGAAGTGACCTGGAGTCCTAATCTCTACTAGTGTAGCAAGAGATGTTTTTGCTAGGCTGGAGAGTCACCAGATTTCAGTCATCTTGCCCCAGGTTACTTGAGTTTTTAACAGACATCTTCAGCAGGGAGGTAAAAGCTGCCTGCAATCTCCTACCCTAGCTGTGCCTTTCCCTGGTGCTTGGTGAACTTTCTAGAGAGTCATGAGACATGGTTTTGAACTTCTTCAGGCTGGCAAAAAATTGACCCAGCTCTCCGGTTCAAATTGTCCAAATTGAATTGTCTCATTTCGATTCCTGTGTGACTTGATCTAAGTGATCCTGCTCCAGCAGGGGGATTGGACTAGGTGATCTCTAGAGGTCCCTTCCAATCCCTAACATTCTGTGATTCTGTGATTTCCTGGGTGAGTGATCAAACCAGCAGGCTGTTATCCTCAGAGGGCTTCCTGTGGGTATATGTGTGGAGGACTTACCTGTACTTATGAGCCTGTTCTCTGGCTGGTTCACTTCAGCCCATATAATTTCCACAGGCCTTGTTAGACATCACACTGTCTCTACTGACCACGGCAGAAGCGATGGTCAAATGATACTTGGAAGCCTCCTGCTTATATCTGGGCACGAGTCTTTTCCCAAGCTATATATGCGATATTACACCACTCCCCAAGGCTTCACTAAGGTATATCTCGTGCTTGGAATTAACACCAGACAAAATAAAGACACCGATAATAAGATATGGAGAGATAAAAATCTGTTCTGCAAGAGCTGCTGTGAGTTGCATTACCCAGGTTCAAACATGATCCTTTCTGGATGCTCTGGCAAATTGTGGGAGGCTTTGTCTCTTGCTTTCACTACGGATTCTCCTTATTAGAACATTCCCAGCAAGCAGAGGTCACTGTCCCCATCATGCTACATGCACACAGTCATTCCTGTTCCAAAGATCTTGTCCAGATAGACAGGACAGAGTTCAGAGAAACGGCATCTAAAATGTTGATGCTCTGATGGCAGCTGCATATGTCTCCGAGTCAGAACTTGTTGACTCTCTGAAGTCCACATGCTAGTGCAGTCATGTCACAGGGCTTTGTGACATCCCTTTCTTCAGAAAGGGTTTTGATTGCTTTCTGTGTCTGGAAACAAAAGAGAATTTCCACCAATAGAGTCTGGGAATCAGCACAACAGTATTGCAGGAATTCTAAACAATGTGGCGCTGCTTTTCCATTACAGAAAAAGAAAGAGACTAATTAGAGGATGATTAATTACATGGATTCTGTGCCTGACTGTCTACAAGAAGATGGGGGTTGGAAGGTTCTTCCTTTAATCTTGTTATTTCAGAATAGCTGCTTGATTTTTTTTTTTTCTTCCTCCTCCTGGCCTGGAGTTAAATATGGTGATAGTTACGCACTGTAACAATTCATTTGCTTCTCAAGAAAGAGAAGTCCTTGTTTCTGCCTCTGCCTGAGGCTGTTTGCATTTTACCTCTTTAGTTTTCCAAAGGCAGTTGTGTCTCACATGATCAAACAGCAGTGGATCAAACAGTTTGCCTAGCACTGCAGCGCTGAAAAGCAGGTTTGGGGACAAAGACCACGTATTATCTGCTGTGTTCTCTGTCAAAGACTTCTGTCTAACCAAGGTCTTGAAAAAATCAAGGACACAGAAAAAAAGATATTTACGTGATCAGCTTCCAGATTTTGAAATATCTCCTGTGGAATTTTTGGCCTAAAAGCATGCTACCAAAAAAAACCAACCCACCCCCCAAAAAACCCCAAAGTCCCCACAACCTACTGGACTACAACTTTTGGTGCTATTTTATGGCTGTGCTGAGTGATTTTGTGGCTCTGCTTAGCCCAGAATTTAATATAGAGCCACACAGGAGTAGAGAATTCAGGAACCTGGACCATCTGATCAGCTTAATCAGCTGTATTTACTGCTGCCCCTTCTGGGCTGTGCACCTAGTTCAAAACCACGTTTCCTCCATAGGATCCGTATGTCTGTGTATGTATTGTTCATCTGGTTATTATGATTTCTCCTATTTATGACCCAAACTTTGTGGCACGGACGCTGATTCATTCAGTATTTGTTTGTGCCAAGAAGGGAGGCATCAGATCAGCTAAAGAAACCTGGCCTTCAGAAGTACCAGCCCTAACATGTTTTGTTTATTACACAGCAAAGAGAACAAGAACATGTCTTGGCAATGTGGTCACAGGTGTGATATCTCTTGGGTATCAGAGTTCACGGCAAACAGAGCTGCCTGGGCTTAAATGAAATTAATTTCTTCTGTCGAGACGAGGAATTCAGGAGGGTGAAATACACTGACAAAGGTGTTTTGTAAGTTAGGTGGGGTATGTCACCCACAGGGAATCATGGAGACTAAGAGACATCAGAAATCTTGTCTAAATAAAAGAGACTGTAATCTCTAGAATTACTTGGAGGATGAAATTTGAGGCGCTGCCTGCTAGAATACAAGTCCACAAGGTAGAGTTCAAGGTGCAGAGCTGTGGGACAGCAGCCCTGCTCTGACCATCAGGTGGTCTGTTGAGGTGTTTCCTAGTTTCAGTTGATTTTACAAGGTTAGCCGTGGTTAAAACTGATCCTTTTTAGATTCCCTTTGGGAGTCACAAAAAGATCTGACTTCTGGAATGGTTTTACCTTAAAGGGTTCTGACTTTCTACACAGCAGAAAATTAAAGCTAATCCTTGTTCACCTGATGGCCAGTTCATGGTGACTGTCTCAGCCTGGGCACTACAGTCACAAGTTCCTCACAGCTTTTAATAAGGGCCAACATAAAGAAACCCTTGCATTGATGCAGTTTTTCTTAGTGGCATCCTTAGCTGAGGATGCTGGAGCTCTTGAAGTGCCTGTGGGTTTAACATTCAAACTATGTGCACTAGGGATAGAGTAATTATGGGTCTCAGAGATGTTGATTCTTCTGTTGGTCACCGAAAAGAGTTGTTGTGTACGGTCGCAGATTGCAAAATTTCTTCAGTTTCTTGGAAGCAAGTGTGAACACGACATTTTTAAAGCCATTGTGTTTTCCGGTTTCTCATGATTGAGCATGGGGGACGCTCAGTCTTGAGGATGGGGATGAAGAGGAAGCAGAGCTGAATGTGAAAAAAATTACTATTACGTGAAAATTTCTGGAAAGTGAATCACCCTAATACGAATCAAAAGCATTTTTTCACCAAACTGAAATCAAATTATTTTTCTTGTGATAACTGCAAGTTGCTTTTAATTCAATCATTTGAAAACATGTTGTAAAATTAATTAACTTGTACAGCAAACCAAAAAGCCACATTATTGAAAGACAATTTTTACTCTGGTAACACTGAACTTTTACAGAAAGCTC
>WEIS01089040.1:334-13308 GCA_013389965.1 Todus mexicanus | reverse complement strand
TTCTGTGATTCTGTGATCTAAAAAGTAAATTTTAATGATCTAGGAAGTTTTACAATAGTGAATACTTTGGCTAGCATCCTGGCCATCATATAACTGTTTTGCCTTGCCATGCTGGTTAAACTGTCCTCAGGCTTATGTCATTCACGTGTTTTTTGATATCTTCGTTTTCTCCTGGATAAACGGTGTTACAAAGGTTTCCTAGATACAAATGTGTTACTGAATGTACACCCAGACAAATTCTCTATTACAAGTGCTACCATGTGTTTGACACTGCTGTGGTGTACATGGAGAAGAAGCAATATGCTAGAAGATACGTAATCTTCCCGAAGCCTCTTTATGAAAAAGTAATTAACTACTTCATAATATTTCTTTCTTTTGGTGTGTATTGAGACAAAATGGTGGAATTAGCATTTTATAAATATCTTTTTTCATCTTGATGGCTGATATCATAACTCCAGGCAAGACAGCAGAAAATCTATCAAAGGTCTAATGAAGAAAAGAGCTCACCCTCTGATTTAAATTTCGTGACAAAAAAGAAATCTGGATTTGATGCTGCAAGCTGCTGTCTGCAGCTATTGCTTATTCTCCTTATTTAGTGCTCTAATATCTTGCAGAGACTCAAAGATAGTTACATATTTTTCACTATACAGGTACTCAAAAGCCTGTCTTCATTTCAGTGCTGTCATTCTCTCAGCCATAGGCAGGAGTGCTGTTACAGAATCACACAGAATCACAGAATTATTGAGTCTGGAAAAGACCTCTGAGATCATCAAGTCCAGCCTATGACCTGACACCACCACATCAGCTAAACCATGTCACTAAGTGCAGCATCCAATCTTTTCTTAAACACCTCCAGGGGTGGTGACTCCCTGGCCAGTCCATTCCAGTGTTTTATCCCCCTTTCTGTGAGGAAGTGCTTCTGAATATCCAACCTAAACCTACCATGGTGGAGCTTCAAGCCGTGCCCTCTTGTCCTGTCACTAATTGCCTAGCACTGTCTGCACCTGCCCATAGAATGTCATCTTCTGTCTGTGCTGTCAAACCATTCTACTTACTTGGCTCTGAAGGTTTCAGAGGCCTCTAATGAGTTACATCAGAGATGGACTTTGTCCAGCGATTCAGCCTTAATTTGAATTTACCACCTCCACTCCCAGAAGCTAGTCTCTGAGATTATTCTAGGAGCGTATATGTATGCATGACGATTCTCATGTGTTTGCCTCAGCAGGGGCTGATAGACTGCTGTGCTTTTTCTTTATTTTCCATCTTTGACATAATGAATTGTAACCACAATTGCATAAAGCCATCTACTAACTAATTTTTTCCAATGATGACTTCTTTTTTTTCCAAAAGGTCGCAGACTACACTGCTGCTCACTGTTTACTTAAAGGGAAAGAATGTAGTCACATATGTTCACATATAAAAACCATAACTGGTCTAATACTGTACTCTGTACAATGCTTTCTTTATAAATAACTAAAACCAGTACATGTAGCTTCAAAAATTGAGTGTACAAGGAAAAAGGAGGAAAAAAATGGATTTTTATTTCTTTCCCCAAATTATCAAGTATTGTGGGTGCTGTAAAGCAAATAAATGGCTAACTTGTTAGAAGTCTCTGCCCACTCAAGACATGGTTAATTGATAAAAGTGAAATCCTGTTGTAAACATTTCGAAAGACAGTTATACTGATATGAGATCCCCTGGTACAGTGCAACTGAAGCATAACTAGCACCACTGTTTCTGAACAGGGCAGGAATGGCTTTGTCAAATCCTGCTTAGTTGGTGATTTTTATAAGAAAGTAGGTCAGAGATTCTTCATGGTCTTCTTGTTAAGTAGGTTTTAATGCCTTAAGATAACTTCAATACTTAGCTGAACTGGCTTTGTCTGCCGAAGGAGGCATGGCTTTCAAATTAGTGTGAATCACACCGGTAAGTGATTTCTGAGGTCCAGTTATGACAGCTCTGTTCCAAAGGCTGAGGAGGACATGACATTTCCAGCTATCCAGCTTTCACTCCAGGACTGTCAAATTTGACTAGTGTGGTTCCAGGGACCTGGCAAAAGCTCCCTTTTCTGTAAAAATTTGCTAGAGTGATTGCTGCAACTTTTAGTTAAAATCGCAGAACATGAGAGGGACTGTGCAGAAAAACATCAGGTTATGGATAAGACACTGAGCAGAGATGTGGAGGAAAATAAGCCAGGAAATATTGTAAATGAGTAACATGGACTAAACACAGGAAATAACATTGGAAGAAAATAGCCCATCATTGTCTTTGCCTACATTCAACAAAAAGTTGGTGTTGATTTATCAGAGCCTGACCTGCATCCCAAACATAGTTTGCTCCATGCGCTATGTAATGATCAAGGGATATAAGCTATGCAACCCAAGGATCTATGTGGTTCTTGTGAAAGCTTCTGAAATGTCTGGTTCCTCTTTTGGTGATTCACAAATGGTCTGTACATGCAGATCTTGCCACGTGCATCATCGTGTTGTTGTGTGAACTCTTTTTGGTTTACTACCAGAAGTACATGATTTCACCTTCAAGAATAAGGAATGTGAATTACAGAAGCAAATAGGAGACCTAGTACAGATCAGTAATTAATTTTCTATTGTTGTTTTTCCAAGGTTTATGAAACATATATGTGTGCTGAGATATGCCAAGTACATGGACATTGTTGCTACTGTATTTACAGCTTATTAATGACTATAGAATTATGCAAAAAATTATCCATACGCTGCTGAGAATGCACTTCACTAGGACCATGTACCCTGGCAGTAATGTACATTTCCTGCTAAATGTTTATCTTATTATATCTGTATTTACATAGATGGCTTAATGTGTGCTTTGAAGCTATGGGGCTGCATTTGTGACTGTTTCCAAGACCAAGTATCATGTGGCAGATAGGCAAACTAGCTCACTAATTAACACATTGACGTCCTTGAGTACTCATCTTCCTCTGAATTGAGGGGCTGTGCTGTTGATAGTGAAATGATGGATAAGGAGAGAAAATAACAAGTCAAAATCCAGTTGGACTAACAGATAGGGCTTAAGAATGCTGTTTTTGATTGACAGTGTGTATTGGATTTGGCTGGGCTGGAGTTAGTGTCCCCATAGCTTGATAAGACACCAGTGTTGTGACTGCTGCTGAGCTGGGCTGGCACAGCACCAGGGGGATGGGGTGGACAAGATCCAGGGAGGGGACACAGTCAGGACAGCTGACCCAAACTGGCCTAAGAGGTATTCCATCCCATCTGACGTCAGCTCAGGAATAAAAGTTGGAGGAGGAGGCGGGGGGGGCATCCATGGCAGAAGACGTTTGTCCCCCGAGCAACTGCTACGCGTATCAGAGCCCTGCTTCCTGGGAGCAGCTGAACATCGCCTGCTATGGGACGTAGTGATTAAAATATATATATTTCGCTTTGCTTTGCTTCATGCATGCAGCCTTGCTTTCCAATTTTCTTATTAAACTGCCTTTATCATAACCTGCAGGTTGATTCCCTCTTATTCTCTTCCTCTTTGTTGTGTTGAGGGAGGTGTGTGCAGTGGTGAGGGGGAGAGTGATAGAGCAACTTGGTGGGTACCTGGCACTTAGCCAAGGTTAACCCACCACACAGTGTCATTTAACAATAAGCACAGAGGATTTCGATGTTAGATTGGAAACTATTCAAAGAAGATTGCTAGCTAGTATGCACTGGCTTTCCTCTGTGGGGTAGTTGTGAACAGACTTAACTAAGACTATCTTTGCTTCTACTTAAGATCTGAGAACAGGATGTGTAACTAGCATAGGATTCTTAAAAACAACAGAGAAGAATGTGTCCTTCAGATAACCCTCAAAACTTGCTGAAGGACAAAGGGTGCTTTTACCTGTCAAGGCCCAAAATATTGAATTCCAAGGAGAAAAATCTCTACTATAGCTGCTGCCTTATGCCTGTGCTGTAGGGCTCTGTAAGATACTTGGTTATTTTGTCCTTCTTCTGATTTATGCACTGTGCTGTCCTCTGGTGTGTTTATTTTAAGTTGTCCATAACATAGAATTCCTTGTGACTAAGTAAAATAGGTTGAAGCTCCTTCAAATCTCTTGGTTATCTCTCTGACCATAAGGGAATTCATTGAAAATTAGGCACACCAAGCCTGAACCATTCTTAGTCTGCAGCCAAGACTTTTCTCCTCTGGATGCTGCGCTTGGGAGAGGTGTTCCTTTCCTTTTTTTTTTTTCAAAAAGGATTTTTTTTTTAAAAGGATTTCAGAGAGGATTTTAAGCCAAATACTTATTACAGAAGACAAGCAAACACATACACATGAGGCAAACAAAACGATAAAGCACCACACACGCAAACTACTTTCCTCACTCTGCTGTGAATATTACAACAGTAAGCATAGCAAGAAAGATGTGTCCATTTAGTGAAGTAAAAAAGGAAGGCATTTAGCAAGAAGCCATGTGATTGCAATACTCTATAAAATCTCTTTCATAATGCTGCCAAAACAATCCTCTAGTTTCTGCGTGCAGCGTACTTAATGGCATTAAAAAATGCAGATGATTTGGTGTGAAATAGAGAATAACTCTAAGTCAGTAGAAAACTGGACAAAGCCTACCATGTCATCCAAAGTCCACTAAATTCAATAGCATGATTTGTATTAGGCCCAAAGTAAACAAATTTATAGAAGATCAACATGTTAATTTTCTTACTGACTTTCTAATGGAGTAGTATAAAAAAAAAAAGCAAAAAGAAAGGCTGAAAACTGCAGGGGGGAAGGATGAACGTCAGGTTAAACATTTATTTCTATATACATAATGATACACAGTTGTTTGGAATTACTAAATAGTTTCCACAGGAAAAGTGCCATTTACATTCTCAGAAAAAAAGGCAATTTTAAAGATAATTTATCTGCTGTCAAATTTAAATAAGAAATCCACGAATGTTTTTAATGAAAAAGAATAAATAGTGGATGAAGGACACTCCAGAAGTGTAACATTGCTGTTCTACATTATCAGCCACAGTTGCAAAGGACTGTTAAAACAAATGTGATTTCTGTAAATGTAAACGAGCCATCACGACACATTTTTCAACTGCAGTTTGTAATCTAATCTTAGGCCCAGTTAAAGGACTGATTTAGGAGCAATGTAACCAAGGTTATATCACGTGTGTACAGAGTCACTGGATTCATAGTAACCTGTGCTACAAAATACAAAGTGGATTACTGCAAGTGTAGCAACTAAGGGAATCTGTCTTAAAAAAGAAGCACAAGCACTGTTTGATACTGATTTGGGTTATGTGTATCTGTGACCTTTGCAACAGTTTTTCTGGACCACAGTCAATTGTTCAACTGCTGTAAATCTACTGCATTCCAAAATCGTCCGTGCATCTGCATTCTTTTGCACAAGCTGGCACTCTCTCTCCAAGGACATTCTATTCTCTTATCCTAGTACTAATACCAAAAGCATGTAAATCAGTTTATTAAGGGGAGTAGATTCATGAAAAAGCTGTTGGATCACATCCTGTAAAATTAAGTTCAGCTTAGCTGGGGAAAAAAAAATATCATTGTTTTCTAATATGGATACTTAGCAGTGGAATATAATATTTGTATTTGAGCAACTTTGCAAAGGAAGGTGCTGAGAATTGAATTGGCCTACTCATATTAGTGGGATTTCTATAAACTCAGCATACTAATCTGCCAGGCCTTGCAGAAAAATTAATTCTTAACTTTTAAGAAAATAAGAGCTGGGCCCCCTTAGTCAGTGTAACACCTTAAGTTCAACTCAGTTCACTCTCCTCATATAATAGTACAATTGTTTAATATTTCCACTTGCTCAGACTTGAGGCTTGAAGAAAAGAGGTGACAGGAATAAAGCACCTGCATGGGATTCAGTCTATGGAAACAGACGTGGATTGTCCAGAATGTACATGACGCTGAGAGTAATGGTGTTTGTCAGCAGTACATCCGTGATCTGGCCTGCCTGCATTTTTAAGCTTCAGATTAGTAGTACTGATCTGGCATCTCCCATGGACTGGGTAGGGATCTGGCACTATTTGTGTTTATGCTATAGAGAGGCAATATGTTTTCCTATGTGTTTTTCCGTAGTAATTAAGTCCATCAATGTAATGTAGGATCTGGCCAGTAGCATAAGAACTACAGTTTGATGAAGTTTTACATAGATATTTGGACTCTGCTGTGACACAAATTTCTACTTATTTCAAGGATAATTAGAAAATACATTTTGCTAATTGAAGAGACCCTGCTTTTTCCTTGTATGTGTGTTCTCCCAACACCCCCTCCCTCTCATCAGTTTTAGAGCCCTAGTGTTACACTGTGAATAGCTTCAGTCTGCGCTGTGGGAATCATGGAGCAGCAGGTCCTTCAGGTATTGTGCATTCTTGACCTGCATTAGTCACAGTGTAGCCATTTCACATTCACGTGAAATAACATGTAACTCTACTAGAAATACAAAGTGCTTATGCACTGTAAATTTCAGCCTGTAAACCTGAATCCGCTGTCTGAAGCAAGAGTGGAGCAGGAATTTGAGAAAGTGAGCAATGGATTGTCTGGCAATCAAAGAAAAATACTTCTGATTCTGTCACCAAAGGAAGAAGCTTTCTCTGTATAAGCAACTCTTTTGAATGGGATTCTGCACTCTGCTGTAGTAGAGTGGCAGCAATACTGTGCCTTCCAACAGTGGACCTCAGCCAGGTTGAGTCCTCAAAGCTGGTCTTTCAGAGTTGATTCCTTCCTTGCACTTGTTTGAGGAGAAATTTCGCTGGAGTTTAGTCTCTCTTGTCCAGGAATATTTTGAATTACTAATTTTTGCTTAACCACTTAAAAGTAATCTAGAATGACTTCATTGCATTGGGCTGAAAGTAAGTTGGTGCTCTTTTCCACCTGCATGCCATGTTGCAGCAGAGGCAGAACCAACATCCCACAAATGTAAATTGAAGTACTGCGATACAGTAAAAACCTTGCTGAAAAGGCACAAAAAACATTTTCTATAACTCTTTTTTCTGTTCCAAAATCTCAATACCCAATAAGACTTGCAGAAAATATCCCACCGAGCTATGGTTAGCCCACCTTGGCCTTGAGAGCACCATTGGTTCAGTGAGCAGAGCAGTCAGCTATGAAATGCAAAGTTTTCTGGTTTGAGTTTGATCTGTGTTGACATGCAGGCTGTGCGTGCTGTAAAATAACCCACTGATGAGCTGTTCTGCCAAAAGGTTTACAAACATTACGATGTCCTCCCATCAGCCCGGTATGTAGTGAGTCCATCTCTAGGAGCTGGCATATGCGGGAGGAGGGAGGGACCCTTTGTGACACAAAGTTGCTGTACCAGAAAATAGAAAGATATACAGTTATGAAATTATATGAGTGTTGTGGATATGAGATTAGCATAATCATTCCTATAGTGTCATCTTTTGCATCTATAATATAGTGCTATTATGAAATATTTTAATTTTGAATTAAATATATATATTTATATAAAATTCATTTGGTTCATAGCATAAGTATTTTACCAAGCTTATCTGCACATTCCATTATAATTCATAGTTTTATACTAAGATGGCTCCAAATTAACCAGTGCTTTATAAGCTCATACTGTCGCAAGTGGCATAATGCAAGTAATGATGCTTTAATTCAACTTCTAAACAAGAAGGAGAAAAAAATCAGATTGAACAAAAAGAGGCTTATTGTGAACTCATGAATAGATAATCGTGATTAATGGGAGGATCTTTGGGACAAGATGTTGTTAAATCTCATGCCTGTCACCCGTTCATTGGGCATGGTGGAAAATCAAGCGCAAATACTCCTGTGGTATGTTGATCCAGCCAGCAGCCAAGAATCTATTATCTCCAGCATCCCCTCTTAAACAAATCTGTTATCACTTCCATGTATTAAAATAAAAAGTATTTCTCTCTTACACAATCTCACTATTAAATACATTTATGTTTTGGTTTTCTATATATTGCATTCAAATGAAAAGACAGCTGTTTCTCTAAAAATGCATAATTATGACAGTGAGCAAGGATCTCCAGGTCCCGTTCTTCACTGTATCACAGTAAACATGTGGATAGTAATTGTCTCTGTTTAATATTTATGTAGAGATCTGCAAGGAAGGGTTATATAAGCACTTCTCTAGTTATGCTAGAGAAGCTAACTTTTAGTAGGACTTCGGAAGTTCCCCTCTCACCTAGCTTGTCTGGCAAGATTATAGAGGTTTTCTCTTTCAGTCTTGCTGGATTATCACTCAAACTACAGAATATTTTTCTAAAATGAAGTCCTACTAAAAGTTGGCAAAATCAAGTGTTACATAAACTTTTTTTAAGATTAGGTTATATACTCCTGAAGCCTCTAGCTGGAGAATATAAGAAGAAATCTCACTTTTCTCAGGCCTGCAGTGAAACCAGCTGCTCCAGTGAAACCAGACTAGAAATGGGAGAACTTGGTTTGTTCTTCGGGAGTTGGCAATGTACAACTGGAATGTGAAATGGACTCTCTCATGAGTTGTAGAACTGAACACCAGCCTCCATTTGCTGAGTTCAGCAAGCGGCTGGAGTTGGCCCAGCTGCGCAATGTGCGTGACCTCCATTAATGCCTTGAAGGCATTTGCTGAAATGAAATCTGAGATGTTGCATCTTTTCACTTGGATTTCTCGTTAAAAGTATTGCGCCCAGAAAAATGGTGAAATGGATGCATTACTTCTAAACCTCCTACCATTTGTAGGGTTTATTAGTTTGTGATACCTTCTTCTCCCATTCTTCTTTAAATCTTCCACTCTGGCTTGCTTTCCTACCCTTTTTGTTGCCAAATATTTATCTGTTTAAAGAATAAACACTGTATTTGTTCCTTCTCAGCCCTAAATAAAGCATTCCTTCTGGCTCCGGACCATGTCATGTTATAAATGTTATTCCTCAAATTGGGTCACGGTAAAAAAACTATATTGTTTGCATTTCAAGGATAGTAAAATATTTTATTAGTCTTTCCATATTTGTAATTTCATTCGACATGGGTGGTATGTTCTTTATTTTCCTGGACAATTAAATAATAACTGGAGAATAATATGGTTTGTTCTTCTATGTCTTAGGGGTCTATGTGTAGGTAAAGTACTCCTAAAACTGTGCAGTGTTGGGTGTTGAAGGATTCTTGAAGTGGGTAAAGAAAATCCAGGCAGGTCCTGCTCTACCTGTAGTAGTGGTTGCAAGTCTGGGTAGTTGAAGTAAATGCAAACACTGCTATAGATTTATTAATTTTTAGATTATTTTTTAATGCCAAGTAAGATTTGGTCAAGCATGATACTAAATGAAGTGCCATAGTATCTAACCAGTATCTGACTCCAGACAGCAGCCAAGCATCCACACAGCTGCTCACTAACTCCCCTCACCAGCTCTCCGCAGTGGGGAGAAAATAGGAAGAACAAAATCCGGAAAACTCTTGAGTTTTCATTAAAAAAACCCCAACAGTTTAATAGGTAAAGAAAAGAGGGAGGAAATAAAACAAATGAAGCCAAGGAGATCCCACACCACCTCCCACAGGCAGACCGATGCCCAGACAGTCTCTAAACAGCCACCTTGGAAACAAAACACTCTCATCTTTTTCTTCCTCTACGCCAGTTTTTATTTCTGGGCTTGAGGATACATGGTCTGGAATCTCCCTTTGGCCAGTCTGGGTCAACTGTGTCCCCTCCCAGCCTCTTGCCCACCCCTCAGCCTTCTGGCTGTGGGAGTGTAGTGGGAAAGAGCAGCACAGCTTGACAACAGCCCAAACACTGGTGTGTTATCAGCCGTGTTGTACCCACAAATCCAAACCACAACACTGTATAGGCTGCTGTGAAGAAAGTTACCTCCATCCCAGTCAGCCATAGCATAAGATCATACCTTTTTGTTGTTGTTGTTTATCTTCGTGTATCCTGGTTTACAAATTCCAACTTCCCATTTTCTATGGGATCATTATTTTCCCTGTAGAGACATCAAATGCTTAGTTTCTTAGTTTTCCTCAATTTTTGCTGCTATGACTCCTTGGTGTATTCACTTGTCACATTGTTATTTCTGTGCTGGTTTCCACTAACACAGTGAGGTCCTTGTTTTCTTATGCTGCCAAAAAAGTCTGTCTTGTTTAGCCTGGCTTTCTTCTTGATACATGTAGTAGCTTTTCATAGGTTCTTCAAAACTATTCATTTAGGTACAGAAGAAAAAGTTACTAGCCTTCTTTGTTTTATTTGGTTCCCAAATGTCTTTAAAATCTCTTTTATGATTGCTTATCTATCCAATATCTCCAAATGATCTCCATTAAGACAAGTATCTTGGTACATCATGGACTTGCAGGCACAGGGAACAGTCTCACTCTATGTCAGTTGTCAAAATCATTATTATGAGACTCTGGGGCAATGCTGCATCCCCATTACAGTTTATTAGCAGACACGGTGTGTCTATTTTTTAACCAAATTGCCATGTATAATGTCTAGCTCTAGACATTCTGTCACTGTATGTTTGCATATCGTCTGTATTTTTCTTAGGGTGTTTGGGAGCAACTTACTCTTACCTTTACTGTCAGATTTCCCCATGACTAGAACCCACTTAATTCCTTCAGTTTCTTAATGTCTTTATTAAAATCAACAGCCCACATCTATTGTCATCTTTGCACAGCAGTTCTTTCAGGTTACTGGTTTGAGCAGCTGAATACCAGTTTCACTCCCTAATTCACAGTACTAAGGAGCCTCTGTAACCCTAATTTGCCTGTGGAAATAACCCCAACCTTGCACTGATCCGTTCCTACCTATTATTCTGCCAAGATCTCCTTGCCCATCTTCAGAGGTTCCTCACGGCCCTGAAACTGATGACTGATTCCTTCTTCTCAGGTCAGTCACAATCTCCTCTACAGGTTTTCTGCTTTTCATTTAATATCTTTAGGTAAGAAACATTTTTTATGTTCTGTTTTCACATGGAGTGAAATTAGTCGTACAATTTGCCCCCTTCACCTGCATTAGCTGAAAGATACTACAAATGCTTATTGGATCTCTGGAAAGGAAATCTTTTGATCTCTCTTCCTTTCCTTGGCATTCACTGCTCAGGACTTTTGAGCTATTCCCTGGACTTCTCTCTGAGGAGAAAACATTTACATTTTTTCCAAATGTCATCACCTTTATAAGTAAATTAAACATTCCAGTAACTTTAAAATGTTTAAAATTCAAAACTGCTAGTGATATTATGTACAGGGTTTGTATATCGTCTTAAATGTGGAAGGTGCATTACAGAGTAGATTTCAATAAAGTTCCTATACCAAATGTAATCGGAAAAATACCACAAAACATGACAAAGATCATTGTGGAGAGAGCATGAACTATCAGCAATGAGACTGTAGACTGATGAGTTCATATATTAAATGGAAACTTATTCTTTTTTTTAATTGATTTAATGCTGTGGTGCTGTTTACATATGTAATTTTTTGGGTGTATATATAAAACAGGTCACCAGTTTTTGTGAGAAATGTACAGAGAACCTGAGCCTGGGGAAGGTGGGAAAATAATGAAAGCTGAGAAAATAAAGCTTGTAAGATTAAGTAGGGGAAAGGGACTTTTTAGTCTAAAAAATAGAAAGGTGACTGAAGATTAGAAATGAAAATATAAAAACTGGTTTAAGAAGAACAGTGATAAGTCATCCTTCCACTGGATATGGGGAAATTAGTTTACAGCAAGGAAAACAGAAGTCTGATATGAGGAAAGATTTTCTGACTGTACAGGCTTTGAAATGCTGGAGTATTCAAACAGGCTGAGGAGCTTCTTTCAGCAATGTTAAGCAGATACTTGCCAGGATAGACTAGGTTCGTTCTGGGAGTCCCTTCTGCCTCTTTTCTCATACTAACATGACTTTTCACGCTATAGTGTAGGCAAGATTATTCCTATATCTTGCTCTCTTTTGCTTTCTTAATATTGTTAATGTTAAGTAATAATAGGAGTATAAAACTTCTGGTATTCCAATTTTCCTATTTGTTTTTTTCTATTATTTTTTTTTAATGCCTAGCTTAGGGATGCTGCCCCACCCCATTCAGTTGAGTTTTTCCTGAAATGAGTGTTACTGTTCACTCTCACGATTTTACGTAGATTTTTGCAATATATTATATTTTTCTTCAAGTTCCATCTCCCTGTCAGAATATGATCAGGTGGAATGTTGCCTCTAATTTTTCTAAACTAGGGAAAAAAAGAAAACCAACCAACTCATCATGGGAGTGTTTGAATCACAGCAAAAACCTTAGAAAGTAAATTATTTTGGAAAGCTACTACAGTTCGAAGACAATCTCATGCTTTTGGGTATGCTTGGATGACAATTTTTGAGGTAGACAGTGCTGAGCCTGGCTAGATTGTGCTAAGTTATTTTAATGTATTTTCCCAATCTTTCAGATAGGAGAGCTGACTGGCACTTACATGATTCCTTGCTTCAGTTCCTTTGCAGCAAACAGGAAATGTCTCTACTCTGTGCAAATGGCAAAATTGCCAGCTTTTGTTAAAGCAAAAGAAAAGATTGTCAGGACAAGGATTTTGTAAATGGAGAGACCTTTATTACTGATATAAGTTGCTTTTACTGAAATCTCAGGGTAACAGTGAGCTTGCTGAGAGCAGCTCTGTATTTGATTTACATAACTTAGCTTTTAAAGATGTATATTTTTTGTATATATTGCATTTTTTTAATGAAATATTTCTGCTTTGCATATGAGAAAAAGCCAAACCTGATACATTTGGCTCTTTCTCTAGAATTTGAGTACATAATGGTCAGCATTTCCTTTAATTCTGTGTGTACATATTTTAGGTTAATATAGAATAATATTTCTTCCCTTAATTTATCTCACACTCAGGTCAATATTTTTCTGATTCGTTTTACTGATGGCTTTAAAAACATATTTTCTTATTTGCAGGAAGCTCTGAACCCCAGACTTTTTTTGGTCTCTCAAACCTGCATTCTAAGAAACAATGAAAAAAATAATTATTCAATAATTATTTT
>WEIS01089036.1:742-13777 GCA_013389965.1 Todus mexicanus | reverse complement strand
CAGTGTCTGCGGCAGAGCTCTGAGCTGTGGCAGGGAGGCACCATTCCCACCCACCCACTCGTTCCTACTGACCTGGAGAGAAAGAAACTTATTTAAGAAGGAGTTGCCCTGGTTTGGGTCAGGAAGACAAAGCATTTGCAAAGGTGCCGGGTGGCCTTGTGGCCTCCGAATTGCTGCACGATGACAGCTCCGTTCAAGGCAGGGGACAAGCAACTCCACAATTTCCTTGCACCACGAGTGGTTAGGAGAAGATCCTCTGCAGGTCACTTGGAGAGGGTTTGCAGGAGGGCAGAGAAATACTCCAAAACCTCTTTTTTTTTTTTTTTCTCCCAGAACAACGTGGTTTAGATAAAGTTGAGAAGTATATTGCTGGGAAAGATGTTTCCAGATCTGGGCAAGGAAATAAGGGACCTGGGCTGTCCCCAGCTCTGCAGCTGGTGGTAGTTACCCTACAGTGGGGGAGAAGAGCATCTCCAGGAGTGGCAAAAGCAGGAAGAAGAGTATCATGGAGCAAAGTAACTGCTTTTCAAATAACTTGATTAAGAGAGTGGGTTCTGCTGGATCTCCTCTCTGGTGATGGCATGATGTTGGCATGACTGCCTCCCAGCTCTGGTAGCTCACTGGCAGCCCAGCTCCTGCCAGAAGAGCCAAGAATAACCCTAAATGGGAGTTATTAATGGCTTCAGAACATGTCAGTGACAGAAAGAGTGAACTGGAGGGAAATTAGGGTGTTGCACTTGTAAGGAATAATTAGGAGTTGCATGGGAGGGATACGGGGGGGACACCTGCGTCATGCTGCAGTGGGGGTCACAGGCAGCGGGACCGAGGAGGAGGGAGGAGGAAGGTTGAGGAGCTGGTTGTTAACCCTGTGAAGTAGAGTGGTTCATGTGCTTTGGGCAGGTGTGAGCGCAGGGGTTGGGACAGGACTGGCCCTGGCTGAGCTGCCTCTGTTGGCAGGAGAATGGACAACGAGGAAGGATCCTTCCTCACAGGCCATCTCCTTCCTCCAGCCAGCTCTCCACAAGTCACTATTCTGTGGGGCCAGCTGCCCTTTACATGGCAGCAGGAGTAAAGACACCAGCTTGGACACTTTGGGCTGAGCAGAGTCTTCACAAATGGTGCTGGGAGCTTTGCATGAGCCCAGATATGACCTATCTCCCCATCCATGAGCAGTGATGCCAGACAGGGAGGAGAAAATCCCTCCACGTGGCTGCAGGTGACCTCCAGTCATGAGAATCCTCCCCCTTCTCTGAGACTCATAAAGCCTTTTCCCAGCACTGAACAGCAGTGGAGACACCAGAACTGCTTCCCAAAATTGCCTGAGAAGCAATGGATTCATTTTTGCTGGTTTACAGACAAGTATTGGGCTTGTTGTCCTGTCCTTAGATCCAGCTATGCCACGGCTGGGACAACGTGGGCATCACCCTCACCAGCAAGCTGGTGAGCTGCTGAGGGAAGCATGAGAGCAAATTGATGAGAGCATTTCTATCTGCCCTTCAAAAAGTCATAGGCTGCTGCTAGGTCCCATCTTGGCCTCCNAGGGCAAGTTACAGATGTATTTGGGGATGTGAGGGGAGGGCTACTGGGTAGTTATTAAATTATGGTGTGGTTTAGAGCCCCATAAGCTGGGGTAGGACTCAATCTGTGCCCCACCGGCTGCGTGGCTGATGCCAAGGCCTCCAGGGTGCTGCTTGAGGCCCTGCGGGTGCAGCAGGTGACCGTGGGTTTGCCTCAGCTTCCCAAAGCAAAGCACCGTGGATGTGATCCAGCTCTGCACGAGCAAATGCACCCACAGGCACATCACCAAGCAGCCAAATCCTGGGCTAGCACTGCAACACCACGTCTCACCTCGGCCATGTAGCGCTCACGGCCTGTCACGTCTGTGCACTGTTTGCAGCACCTGGTGCGGGAGGTAGGATGTGTCCGCTCCCCTCAGCAGGCTCACATCAGCCAGCAGCTTGTGCTAGGAGAAGAGCCAGGCGCTATGTGGAGAGCCAGCACGTCTCCAGCTCGCTGCAGCAGTCGTGGATGGCCATGCTGCTAACGACTGGGGGAAGAAATAGGGCAGGGAGGGGAATCTGATTTCAGGTCAGAGCGTCCTTGCAGGATTGACAAGGCACCTTTGGCCATTTGTCCCTGTTTTCTCTTTTCTGCTTTTCTCCTTCCCTGCACAGAGCCTGAAGTAGCTGAGGTTCCAGCGCCCATGACTCCAGGGATTTAGGGGAAGCTGCCAGGTGTTTGAATTTCCTTGTGGCTCAGGTGTCATTTAGGACTGTGACCCTCTCCTATGACCAAAGAGGGGGTCCTGAAACTGTGTGTGAGCTGTGTCACCAAAACCCTCCTTCCCTGCCTGACTTCTTCCCTCTCCACCCATCCATGGAGGAGAGGGACCAGGCCTGGCTGTTGGGCACAGCTCAGCTGGGTAAAAAAGGGAATATGAAGGAGAAAATGGAAAGATGAGTGAAAAATGAGATTGTGCCTGTCAGAGCGTGGTGCAGAAAGGTCTCCTGTAGACATAGAATCACAGAATGGTTTGAGTTGGAAGGCACCTTAAAGATCATCTAGTTCCAGCCCCCCTGCCATGGGCAGGGACACCTCCCACTAGAGCAGGTTGCTCAAGGCCCCGTCCAGCCTGGATTTGAACACTTCCAGGGATGGAGCATCCACAGCTTCCCTGGGCAACCTGGGTCAGGGTCTCGTTATCCTCAGAGTGAAGGATTTCTTCCTTGTATCTAATTTAAATCTACCTTCTTCCAGTTTGAAGCCATTACCCCTCAGCCTATCACTACAAGCTCTTGTCAAAAGCCCTTCCCCAGCTTTCTTGTAGGTCCCCTTCAGATACTGGAAGGCTGCTATAAGGTGTCCCTGGAGCCTTCTCTTCTCCAGGCTGAACAACCCCAACTCTCTCAGCCTGGCCTCCCAGCAGAGATGCTCCAGCGCTTTGATCATCTTCATGGCCTCCTCTGGACCTGCTCCAGTGGGTCCACGTTCTTCTTGTGTTTGGAGCCCCCGGGCTGGATGCAGTACTCCAGGTGGGATCTCACGAGAGCAGAGCAGAGGAGGAGAATCACCTCCCTCGACCTGCTGGCCCTGCCTCTTTTGATGCAACCCAGGATACAGTTGGGGTTTTCTGAGCTGCTCTCACATTTTGTGGGCTCGTGTCCAGCTTTTCATCAACCAGCACCCCCAGGTCTTTTTCTCCATGATCCCCAGCATCTGGGGCCCAGGGGCTGGCTCTCACAGCCTGGCCTTAGCCATCCTGAGCCCTGCATCCATCAGGCAAACACTGCAGAGAGTTTTCCAAGTTCTAAGGCCAGCTCTGCAAACTGTTTTTCATTACCTAAAAAGGATGGTGGTGACATTTAATGGAGAAAAGGCCACCAAAGTGCAGGTTGCACGAGACATCAACCAAGCCCCCGCTGCTGGTGCGGGGACCACCCGACACGTTCCATGTCTCCGGGAACAGCATCTGGAGGAGTTAGCTGAAAAATGACCAGATGAAGGCGGGATACGCAACAAGGAAATGGAACTTTTTTCTTTCCTGTGTCTAGACCTGTTCCAAAAAATCATTTCACAAATTCATCCACCTGCCAGATGAGGACATGACTTTTATTGTCCTGCTGTAACACCACTGGGACGGCTCTGCCGGGGTGAGGATGGGAGGGAGGTAAGACAGTGGGATTGAGTCACAACCACCCATAGATTAAATAGCATATAGAGAAAAAAATGGACATACTCACTGCTGTCCATGGACACACTCTGTTTTGTGGTTAAAACCAGTCCTTATTTCCAGCTATATCATCTGATTTAATAAAAAACCCCTTATTTCTTCCAAAAAAACATTGCCTCTTCCATTGTGCCTTCCTCAATAAAGCACTTCTTAGTGGAGTTCAAGGATAATTATTGGCTGCTTTATTTCTTCGAGCCGCCGTTCAATCACAGAAGTCACACAATCAGTGATGAACATGTTCTTAAGAATGGCAGGAGCTTTATTTAAAGCAAAAATATGATTCACCTTCAAATTTCACATTCAAAGTGCTTTAGAACATGAAGATACGTGGTGAACAAAGGAGATCTTGAAGTCGTATTTCCTAGGAAGCAAAAAACCCACCATAATACTGAAATTCTTGTCCAAGTTGGGGAGGCCCCATCCCTGGAGACATTCAAGGTCAGGCTGGATGGGGCTCTGAGCAACCTACTCCAGTTGAGGATGTCTCTGGTCACTGCAAGGGGATTGGACTAGATGACCTTTAGAGATCCCTTTCAACCCAAACCAGTCTATGATTCTGTGATGATTTTATCATGATCGCAGCCTGAGACAGACCCATGAGCTGCCCATAAGAAAGCCCGGCAGGTTCAAGTGGTCATAGGGTCACCTCCCCACAAGGTGTGTGTTCTTCAGAGGAGAGCATTTCTGCGCTGACCCATCATACTGGATCCAGGCTGCTGCTTCTCCTGACAGCCCCTATACACAGAAAACCCCTTAATTAGTCTAAGAAGGGGCAATTTGTGCCTTTTCTCTCTTTTCTAGATGGTATCTTCATGGTCTTTTTCACTCTTAACAAAGCCCTTTTCTTTGATGAGCCCAACTATCAACTATGCAAACCCTTGAGGATTTCTTCCCCCCAGTCCCTCCTGCATCTCATTTTCCACCCAGCCTCCTCCTTTGCTCTCCAGACCTTGCTTATCTTTCTCCCTTCAGGTTGGACAACCCAGCTGAGGGCTGCGCCATGTCCCCGGGAAGGAGAACATCTCTGCCACGGCCACGTTCATGCTCCTTTCTCAACGTTCCAGGGCACGGGTGCAAATAAGACCCAGCGAGCCCTCCTGCCAGCCTGAGTGATTTTTCAGGACCATATTAAGGCCCATCTCACCCGCTCTTAAAAATAGCACACATCTGGAATATTGCAGCCTGGGAACCAGCAGCCTCGGGCCAACGTTCGCGGCCCCAAGGGTTTGTTTCTGGGGCCGAATCTGTGCAATTCACTTCCCCGAGAATACGGCTCGCACCTGCTTAGGAGAATGGGAAGCTGTAATTGAGTGCAGATTGATTCATAAAAATCAGGGGGAAATGAAGAGGCACATGCTCCCCGCTGCCCCCCGAAGCTGCCTGGTTAGCACAGCACGGGGCAGAGCATCGAGCAAATCCTGGAAAACAAACAGTCATGAAACCATCTTCACCTGGAGCCATTCCCGTGCCAGGCTGCAATGCTGGTGAGAGTTTCTCTTCAACGAGCTCTGTTACTCTGGTTTGATAAAGAAAATGAGGTTACACAGCTCTTCAGTGGGGGGTTGCCAGAAGAAGACCTCCCAGGGTCAGGCAGTGGCTGGGTTTTGTTTGGTTTCTGGTCCTATCCATGGCCAAGAAGTGCAGTGTGAGATGGAGAAGAGGAAGCAGAGCAACGTGCAAGCGAGGACAGAGCATCGACCTGGGACCAAAATCCCGTGTCCTGCTCTGCAGGGGCTTCCTTGATGTCCTGGAGAAAGTCATTGTGCCTCGGTGTCTCCAACAGTAAATAATGCCAAAGGAAAGATAATAGAAGAGCAGTATCTTCATTAATAATGCTCATTAGTGCTCTTTATTAAATAGTGTAGCTCAGCACTCCTGTTCATGACTAGAGGCTCTGACCAGAGAAAGACTATATTAATTTTCCAGGTTGCACCAGACCAGTCCCACCAGCACACTGGAGCACTGGGCTGGTGTCCACAGCACCCTTGCAGAACTGGGGAGGTTGAGGTGAAAAATCAGCAGCCCTACACAAGGACCAAGCCCGAGCCCCTGAGCCCAGGCTGAGCTGCTCAGTGGGATGAACACGGGACAGCACGAGGGGCTGGTGGGAGATCAGCAAGGAGAAGAGCTGAGGGCTAGAGCCGATCACAAGCTGAGCATGAGTCAGCCCCGTCAAGCTGTCACAGGTGATGAAGAGCGCTTTGGGACATGTAAACAGGAGCATAACAGCGAGACACAGGATGGGGCTGGGCTGCTTGACACTGGGTGTAAGGGGGGCACGGGCACCCTGCCTGCAGCGACAGACCCGTGGGCACAGCTCGACCACAGCCTGTGCGGGAGGGGTTTGCCTGGGGAGGCTGCAGCATCCCCAATGCTGGAGGGATTTATCTTTTCTCCTGGGAGTGTAAGGCCTAGAGAGAGAAACATCTGTCAGGAATGATGGCCCAGGACAGGCAAGCAAGAGCAGGATGGGACCCAGCACACTCACGGTGCTCCTGTGCCTGCTGCAGCCACAGACAGCCCTGACACGACACTGGGCATGATCCAGGACCAGCGCTGGGTGCAGAACCATCTGCCCCAGGAGCGTGGGTGTGCTCAGGGTGCTCTGTCATGAGCAGTCGGATGCTCCTGTGCTGGCTCTGCAGGACCAGCCCCACGGGTATCTGCAGAGACGGACGGTGACCGTGGCCGCATCCAGCCATGGAGGCTGCAACTCCCCAGGCGAGAGCCTGAGCTGCTCATTTATTTTTGATATCCTCATGACAACCACGGCGCAAGACTGTGAGAAAGGGAGGGGCAGCCTGAGCAGCTGCCATCCCCGGGGAGATGTGGGGACAGGCACCCGGGCGCCCTGTGCTGGGAAGAGGCTCTTCCAGCAGATTCCTCTCCTTATTCAGGTCCCTCTCTGGACCAACCAGTCTAACAAAGCACCTTCCCGTATCTCCTCCTTAGCCCTTATCTCCTGGACAAAGACACGTCTGCTCATTTCCTAGCCCCAGCTACCCCCAGCAGCATCGTTGGGAGCGGGGGCTGCAGAGACGAGCTGTCCTCACCCCGATCCCCACACCCACAGCTCTGGAAGCCTTCCTCGCGATCAGCTGAGCCTCACTCATCTCAGCCCCAGATGGTTTGCCGGGGGTGGGGATGCACTCCCCGCTACCCCAGCCTCCCTCTGCTGCCTGCTCCTTGCCCAGGGCTGGCAGCTGGGGATCGGAGCAAGGTGGTGGAGACTGAGGTGATGCTGCTGCCTGTGTCACCCCCTGCCCTGGGATCTCAGCTCCCACAGCAATGGATTTCCTTGGGCCACAGCTTCTCCACACATCCATCCGTCTGGGACCCAACAGCAGAGATTTGGGGACTTTCGTGGTCTCTGGCACAGAAATGTGTGTTCCAGGGGTTTAAGTACTTTGGCAAAAAGTCCTCCTTCCCCAAACCCCAGGAGGCAAAGGGACCTGGCACCGAGAACAAGCAACGCAAAGCCAGCACCACCAGCAACCATGGGCAGGCTCCACTGGCAACATCCAGAAGGGCTGATCTCCAGAGGTCCCTTCCAATCCCCATGCTGACATTCTGTCATTCTGTGAACTCATCACACGCTTTAGTCCAGAGCCAGAAGTTGTGCACGTGCCGGCAGAGAAAGCTCAGGAGCTCCCACCAAAGCATCCACCGCATCCAGCCAGAGTTTGTCTGGGTGAACACCCGCCCAAGATTCACCTTCCAGCCGGGACCAGAGGTGATGGGAGCACCAAAAAGAGCATCTCTTTAGGGATGTGGGGCTGGGGGTTTGGGGGTCCCACACCCAAACTGTGGCAGCGGTTCTGTGGGGTAAGGTGATGCCAGGAGGAGGGTGTCCCTTGGGGATGTCACTGCATCTTCCACCTGGCAGGGACCACTGGAGAATGACCCATCCCTCCTAAGGAATCAAAGGGGGAAGAATAGGGCCAAGGATCTGTTTCTTAACCAATTTACCACCAAAAGCAAGCGGGGAGCTTCCCTCCCTCCCTCCAGAGTTCCCTTCCAATCCCCCCATTCTGTGATTCTGTGATTTCTCCTTATCAAGACCTTTGAGATGAGCAAGTTGTTTATTTCTTGCCCTGAAATTCACCGCTGGAATTAGTACACTTCATTGCATTAAGTCTCTTGTTATCCCTTGCCCCAGGATTGCCCCTCCTGGGCTGCGCTGTCGGTGTCCCCACTGCGGCCGGTCCCAGCCGAGGGACAGGGCTGCGGCGGGACGTGGGGAGCTGCACATCCCCGGCTGCAAGGGCAGAAGGGAATGAGTCAGAGGAAAAGAGGGGGAGGGAGGCAGCTTATGAACAGTCCTGGTTGTTACAGGGAGACAAGGAAAAGAAAAGAAAAAAAAGAAAAAACAAGAAAAAAAAAAGGAAAAACCCAGACCAGAACTGCCCTGGTGCTCCTGAGAAGACCCCGTGGAGAAGGGTGACGTCAGGGCAGCCTGTGCTTCCCACACTGCTGCCTTCAGCGCTGACACCCGCGCCAGCTCCGAGGGTCCCCCGCGCCTCCCGGACATCTGCGGCAGCCCTACGTGACCGGGCGGCAGTGGCCGGGCGGGAGGGGGCTCTCAACGATGGGGTTTCTCCAGGACTTGGAGTGGGCTGAGCCCTTGAGAAGGTGGGATGGGACGTGGTCCCTCGCTAGCATTTCGGGGTGAGGGAAGCTCAAAATAAATGGAAAAGGGACCCAGCTGAAAGAGCCGAAGGTGCAAGCGTCTGTCAGAGCAAATGTTGCCACTCCTCGCTCAGCCCCCTGGGGTCTTCTGAGCTGGGGGGCTCAGCACCCCAATTCCTTGAGCCAAATGACGCTGCGCTTGAGGGGATGCTTAGGGACTGGTGACCTCAGACCAAGCGCAGGTAACAGAGATGATGGTAGGAAAAAAACCACAATGGTGGGGCTGTGGGGCTTGGAAAGACGGTCTCCCGAGAGCAGCTCGGTGGGGCCATCCCACGGAGTGTCACGGGGAGCTGGGCAGCCCCGGGACAGGCAGCAGGACCACAGAATTTAGCTGGAAGAGGGTAGTTTTGCTGGTGATGGAAAAGGAGACACTCCATTACCTCTTGAAGGGCAGGGTCTTACTGCCAAGGAGGGACAAAGGACAGGATTTACTTTACAGGGGACTGAGGAACATGAGATGACCCTGTGGCTGTTGCTGCAGGAGCTCTGGGGTGCCCCATATGTACCCCACTCCCCCAGCCAAGGGGCAACAGAGTCCGAGCAACCTCATCTCCACCCCTGCTGACTCTGTGTGGGCTGAACAAGGATTTGGGGATGTTCAGAGCTGGCTCCATCTCTCTGGGCCCAGTGGTAGTTCTAGCCTGGGAGATCTGGAAAACCCCAATGTCCTAAGTTCCTCACCGGTGGAAACCCACCACCTGCCACAGCACCAGCAAGAGCCTGCAGCCACCTCTTCGCTGCTGAGGCTAAAGCAACTCCCATGCCATGGAAAGGTCCCTGTCCCATTCCCTTACTTGCACCAGGAGATCAAACCCTACTGAGAAAGTTCTTAAGCACTGGCATGTCCATGGACCAGCTCCAGCCCTCGGGTCTGTGTCCCCCTGGGCAGTGTCCTATCCTGCCTGCCCCAGCTGTGGGCTCCTGCAGAGTCAGGGCAGGGCTGGATCCATCCAGGAGCTCAGTGGTTTCCCATCTGGGTAAGCATCTCCCTGCCCCGGGGCCACCCTGGCTGCAGGAGGGTTTGTGCCTGGTGTAGAAGGGCCCATCTCTGCAGACATTCAAGGTCAGGCTTGATGGGCTCTGAGCAACCTGCTCTAGCCGAAGATGTCCCACTCAGGGGACATCTCACCACTCCCTGCAAGGGATTGGGTGAGATGAGCTTTAAAGGTCCCTTCTGACCCAAACCGTCTGTGATTCTATGGTAAGAAGTGAGTCTGCACTCGATACGGGTTTCTCTGAGCACCGGTGAGCCAGGCTGGGGGGATGGAGAAGGTCACTGCAAGGAGTGACAGAGACCAGCAGTGGGTCATCATGTCCCAGTGAGGACCAGCAGCACAGCCCCTCTGCGAGCCTGCCATATCCCCAGGGCTGCGGCTCGACGTCCCTCTGACCAAGCTGCAAACAAACCAACGCTCGTTTAGTCGTTTGGGTGGTTTTTAAAGGCCAGTTTTTGGGGGGGAAGGTTTAATCCCTAAAAAACTCCTGCGAAGCTGCAGCGCCGTGTGTGTGTGTGAGGAGCATGTGCTGGAATGAGGTTAGCCGGGGCGAGGCGGCTCCGCTGCCTTAGGGAGCTGCTGGAGATACAGCCTGTTCCCACTCACAGCGGCGGGTATTTATAGATACAGATGTTTCTCCAGCACCAGGGTTCAAGCTGCATTTTTTTTTTTTTATTCGTCTTTTATTCTCTTTTATTATTTTTTTTCCTCCCTGTCTTCCTCCGCAGCGCTCTTTCGCTCTTCAAGGCAACGCTGAAGGTAGAGAAAGCAGCTCCAGACAGCAGCGGGGAGGCAGAGAAGTCGCTCCCCCCCTCCAGGGTTATAGAAACCAAGTGTTTGAGTGGGTTGAGGTGTCCCCGTGTCCCCGCGCAAGGCCACGGGCACCTTCTCAGAACCCACAAAGCATCACCTCGGACCACGACTGGCAGCCGGCCCAGGTCAGAGTGGGCTCTGCCTCCGGCGCTGCAGCTGGAGAACACCCAAGGGAGCGAAGCAAGGCCCGTTTCACTCATGGAAACCCCCAGGAGATATTCCCTGAGGACAGAGAGGGGCTTCAGCGTGGGGCCAGCTCCCCTGGAGCAACCCCAGTGCCACCTCCAGCAGCAAACCTCAGGGGATGCTCAGACCATGCCCCTGCAAAACAGAACTGGGCTATTGGGGGTAACTGGTGCTGGGCCACTGCAGCAGCTTTTCTCCTCTCCGT
Source organism: Todus mexicanus (assembly GCA_013389965.1). Classification (NCBI taxonomy): domain Eukaryota; kingdom Metazoa; phylum Chordata; class Aves; order Coraciiformes; family Todidae; genus Todus; species Todus mexicanus. The sequence continues at coordinate 3,156 of WEIS01089036.1, read as the reverse complement.
GGGGTCCTTCTCGCTCCCTCCCCAGGGCAGGGCTCAGCTCTGACGCCTGCCCATCACCGTGGGGCTCTGCAGGGTTCCAGGGCTCAGCTCTGACGCCTGCCCATCACCGTGGGGCTCTGCAGGGTTCACACACACCCCCGAGAAGTCCTCGCAGGCGACAGTTGCCCACAAGCCCAGCCGAGCAGCCCTGATTTCACAGCCCAGCTCAGCTTGTTCCTCCTGCTGCTTTAACCCCACCGGTTCCCCAGCATCTCCCTACCAGCTTGGTCAAATAAAAAAGACCCACAGAAATAAATACTGCAGGGGGAGAGGGGTGGGCGGCGCTGCCTCCGAGCGTTATCTTTGGAGGCTGGGCAAGGGCTTTGCTCCACAATTAATTATACATGCTCTGCGGTCCGTCTGGGAGGCATTAATGGCTCCAGATGCGGATCGTGGGGCTCTGCGTGGCACTGCAAACATGCTGGAAGTCCAATTTGGATTTCCCCGGGTGCCTCATTTAAATGAATTATGTAAACGTTTTTGCCCTCCTCTTTTGAGCGCGAGCCAGTCCGGCTGCTGCCCGATGTGTTAATCCCGGGAATAAAATAAAAACCAAGGGAGACCGTGCAGCAAAGAGAAGAAAATGGTGCTGCTGAGCCCCTGGCAGCGCCTGGGGACCAGGGTGGGCTGGGCAGAGGTTTGGGGCTGCGGCTGCCCCCGTCACCCTGGATCTGGGTGTTGCTGGGGAGGTCCCTCCTCTGCACGGTGCTAAACCCCTTGAGCTGAGCAGCTCCAGGAGGGTCCCGACTCCATCTCCACCCCCATCTGGGTCTAAATTCAGTCGAAGTTGACACCGCCGTGATCACGGGTATCATTTGTAACGTGAAGTGAGGAGTGACTGTGCCTGAGGTCCCCAATTTCCCACGGTACCCTTATTTCCCCGGTAGCCATCGCTCCGAGGTGTCCCCCTGCAAAAAAAGAGAGCAAATTAGAATCATGGAATTGTGGACTGGTTGTGGTGAGAAGGGAACTTCCAAGGACATCCAGTCCAATCCCCTGCAGGGAGCAGGAACATCTGCAACTAGAGCAGGTTGCTCAGAGCCCCCAACAACCTCCCCTGCAATGGGGACAGGGATGGGGCAGCCACCACCTCTCGGGGCAACCTGGGCCAGGCTCTCCCCACCCTCAGCACCAACAATTTCTTCCTTCTCTCCACTCTCAATCTCCCTCTGGCAGTTCCAACCCATCCCCCTTGTCCTGTCCCCACAGGCCCTGCTCCAAAGTCTGTCCCCATCTTTCTTAAGGGCCTCTCGAAGCCCTGCAAGGCCCTCGGAAGGTCTCATTAGAGCAATTAAAGCCGCATCAGTAGATTGTGCTGGTATCAGCGTGTGGTTTTCCCAGCACGGGCATGGTCTGATCCTGCTCTCCAGGCTGGAGCTGAGACTCTGGTGCCCAGGAGGGGACCCAGCCCAGGGCTGTGTTTTCCGCTGAGATGATGGCAGATGTTGACTGATGAATAATTCACCCAGAAAAGCAGAATGAAGAGAGGCCGCTCCAGTGCTGAATCACGATGGGCGCGAGTGCCCGGGGCTGGCCCATGGGCACCAAGGGACCATTCCCTGAAGCCACCAAGCTCGGGATGCTGAAGGCGCTGCCAGAACTGGGCCCGCTCTGGACAGAGCCCGGCTGGAGCTCATACCAGTGAGCAGAGCTGGGATGACAAAACTCTGCCTGGTGTGTCTCAGATTCCCATCCAGGCTCCCAAAGTAGAGCTGCTCCTGCAGGACTGGGCTCAGTGCAGGAACGTGGCCCTTGGAGAGTGACAGTCACCCAAGAAAAGGATGATTTTAGGCCTTTATGGCCCCCGTGCCCCTTGTGCACCCCCAGCAGTGCCAGTTCCCCTTGGAGAGCCCCTTGGCCACCAGACCTGGGAAGCAAAGGCACGGCTGGGGAATCCTGGAGCCACCAGGGCTGAGGGGTGCAGGGTGCAGCGTGAGGGGTGCTGGATGAAGGATACTGGGTGCAGGGCGTGGGCTGAAGGACGCAGGGTGCTGGGTACAGGATGCAGGGCGCAATAGGAGGGATGCAAGGTGTTGGGTGCTGGGTGAAGGATGCAGGGTGCAGGCTGAGGGATGCAAGGTGCTGGATGCTGGATGCAGGCTGCTGTGTGCAGCATGCAGGGTGTAGGATGAAGAGTGCTGGGTGCAGGTTGCTGGGTGCAGGATGCAGAGCACAGTACGAGGGAAACGGGGTGCAGGGTGCAGTGCTGCAAGGTGCAGTGTGCTGGGTGCTGGGTGTAAGTTGCAGAGTGCAAGGTGCTGGGTGCAGGATGGAGGTTGCAGGGTGCTGGGTGCAGGATGCAGGGTGTTGGGTGCAGAGTTGCTGGGTGCAGGACAGAGGGTGCTAGGTGCAGGATGAAGTGTACTGGGTGCAGG
>WEIS01089035.1:16934-47288 GCA_013389965.1 Todus mexicanus | reverse complement strand
AAGCACATCTCAATGGAATGCTTTCTTTACCCTGCCACATTTATGTTGCTTTCAGCTTGCTTAGAGGCAGTTTAGCTGTTAAACAATTTCTTCCCTCGAGGCAATACTGATTACACATATTTATGACATTGTCTCTGAAAGTGAGTTTTTTACGATTCTCCAGGGCAGAAATTTATTCTCAGCAATTTTCTTCCTTTACAGATTCCTTCAATAAAATAAATGTTAGAACCGGGTGCTTATGATGGGGATCACACCTTGGTTACAAATAAATGTTAATTGTTCAGCCAAGTGGACAGAGTAATGTAAGATGTGACATCCACTGCTTGTTGCTTCAACTGTCTTTAATTGATTGATGGGTGAGTGGTATCTTACAGTGTTAGTACTGGGAGTTCTCTAGATGCAGACCAGTGCTGAGATACAAGTACCACATCTCATACAAAGTGTGCATAACACACTTCAGCTGGTGACAGATATGGGATAAGTGACCAGAGCAAAGGATGTTTACTCAGTGTTGCTCCTTTTGTCTATTCTGCTGTGGAAAAGGAAATTAGAACCACAGAGGCTGTTGCAGCTCTTTGTTAGTTGTGTTCAGTCTGTCCCCTCTGGGGTGTCTCCCTGTTGTTGCACTGGGCAAGAAAGGCATACATTTTGATCTGGGACACTGATGTTGGACTCTTTTAAGACGCTGAAACTGTAACTGTTGCTTCACTGTAGTGATAGTTTCCTTAGGAACACAACAGAACAGCAAATATTTGCCCTTTCCTCCCCTGAAGATAGGGAGACACTCATTAGAGCCAGCTATGCTGTAATAATTTTTGGACACTAAGTAAATGTGAGAAAAGATCTCCACCACTTATTTCCAGCAGCTGATAAATAACTTGCACAAGTCTTCTCATTTTATCAGAATGATAATAATGATCATAAAACTGCTAACATTTCTCCCAGTTTGTGGAACTGTATCTTTTTTTCATTATTTTGTTAGTTTAAAAACTTGTGTAAGTGGCAGATGTAAAGTAAAAGAGAGTGTATGTGTAATCGCAAAGATTAAAGTTTCCTAAAATAGCTCTTGCTTTTGCTTTCATTTTCCCTTAAAACTCAGACTGTTGTATCAAAAACTGGTTATACTTGGAAATGTAAAGGGACATGGATGAGAAACTGTTCCAGTTATTCATTGACTACCTCCCTTTCCCAAAGATTTTTCATAACTGCTCAGTGCAGCTCTTACCCCACTCAGCTCGTAAGTGAAAGTATCTTCCTGGATGGATCTTCCATTCAGAGCAACAGCATTAGGTCTCAGTTTCAGGCCAAGAATTGTGATTTTGTTGTACTTCAGAGAGTCAGCCCCTCGGTAGCCATTCTTAACTATTTCTGTCTTCAGGTTTCCCTGGAAAAAGCGACAGAGAATATTTTAGGACCATGACAACTCTTTAGAGGTGGCTTAATGCATACTGTTACTGTTATGGTCTCCTCTTTATCAACAAACGTATAGAACATCTTCCAATATAGACATTAAAGTCTGAGATGGTAAAGGAAAAACAACAGTCACGATTTTCACATAAGAAAGGTTTTGTGTATGATTATAAACTAACAAAGTAAGAAACAAAATAACATTTACAGCATTTGTTTGGAATATTCTTGGACATGTTTTTTCTACTTGCAATCAATGCAAATTTGGTTCTTGTCTCCATTTGCAGGGTATGGTGGCACATGCAAAGTCAAAATCCAGATGGAGAGATTCAGTTAGTGACCATAAGGCAGATTTAATTAACGTCCACAGCTAACTGCTTTAAACCATTAGCATCTTCCACAAACATCAGCTGCTAGGTATTTTGCCTGTGTTTTCTGTCCCACATCTCCGCAGCTTGTATGAGAAATCTCTGTTATATATGTCCCAGCTTGAAGGATGCTGAAGAAGCACCATACATCCACAGTACTTTGTTTGTTGTACTTTGTATTTACTATATTCTATATAGTAGTACTATACTTCTTATTTACCATATTTAGGGATGCACCCAGAGGACATACAAAGTCATTAGACAAATGTATTTGGATCACCAGCAACAGTAATTTCCCATACAAGCAATGAAGAGGAATCTTTGCATTTGTTATGTGATCAAAGCTGCTAAGGAAATAAAGATGAATTACACTGCTCAGGGAATGATGAATTGCCGTGCAATCATGACTTTTTAAAAATATGCCAAGGAGAAATCCATGATGGAACCTTTTGCATAAATTAGCTTATGTTATTTCTATAGTGCATGGTAGGACAGGAGCAGAAGCAAGATCACAGTGTTGTACACTGAAAATAAGTGCTAATGCCCAGCACACTGATTTAAACTGCCTAAATAAGGAATGTTGGCTATTATGGAGCACATGGGGAGAGGTCTCTATAAGTGTCTGAAGACTTTGTTGGAGTACTTACACGTGGTATCTTCTCCCCATTGGCAGAGCTCCAACATAGGGGGAGGTTCAGTATAGAGAGGCCACCTCTCCATGCTGATTTATTGCTGTCTCAGGTGTGGCTAAGCAGGAGAGCTTAAGGTGGCCACAAAGACTCAGTAAGCTCAGTGTGATGCTGAACTCTGTGATTACAACTGTAATAAGGTTGCAATGAAGCTCTGAGGCCTTGAGCAAGGACTCTGAAGTAGATATCACTGTCCCTCTGAACAAGGTCTAGAACTGAAGGTTTTGAGGAGACAGGGAATTGATGGTCCAGGGGAATGTGTGACCCTCTCCTCCTTAGGCACCTAGTGGTAAAAGCAATCGCCCAGGAAAGTCCTGAGTTCTTGTCAGAGGAAGGGAACTTATGGACATCACTCAAAGCTCCATAAATGCAAAACAAAGAGATCAGAGGATGTGAGGCCAGAAGCCAGGACTTCTTCCTCCACTTCTGAGCACCAGAGTAATGATCCTTCTTTCTTACTGTCTTGTTATGGTCCTATAAACTTCAACGTTTTTCTCCTCACATTTTCCCCCTGAAAACCAGACCAGTTTTAGGAGAAACTCACTTTCAGTCTGTTCAGTTACCTAGAGGCTAGCATATCCTTTCAGAAGCTCCCATTTCCTTGGGCAAGCCTTCCTGTCACCATCCCTTTAGTGTAGTCTGGACTCACTTGGTATAGTCAGAGCACTTCTGCCTTCTGTGCCACCTCTGGGGATGGAGGCAGAGTTCATAGCTCTCCTCATGCCTGAAGTACAGATGATCTTACACTTCTGGGTCATGTATTTTTCTAGACTGGTAGGCTCAATATATGACTTAGGTCACTTAGCCATTACAGATGTCGAAATGGAGGTGTCAAGTGAGTTAAAAGACCAGCCACGGTGAGACAGTACCGGAGAGCAGGCAGCTTGACTCATTCTCTGAGACTTAAGTGCCTGCACTAGCCTAGAATTCTTCTTTATGCTTCTGGGTTGTTTAAATGAAAATATAAATGAGAGGGTCTAATCCTGTACCTGTTACTCACACAACACTCTGTCCTGGGTTCAGAGTAAATGGTGTCATGTCAGACATCATCAGTAAATCTCTTACGGAACAAAAATTGTGTTTTCTTCTAAAACTAGGCATGATTAAATTATTTATCCACAATTTTTTAAGAACATAGAAATGTGCAAATACCAAGACTTTTAGACATTTCTTACACCTCTACAATTTGCTATTTGAGATAGCTTGTTTCCTTTATAAACATATAATAAAAAATCAACATTAGAGATAGGGACTTCAGTCATGGATTTACAGGCAGAAGTCAAATATGAGCAATGAAAAATGGAAGTGCCAGTGAATCAACAATCTAATTTGCACAGATCAGAATTTAATATAAAACTGGATATTGTTTTTCTGTAGCCTTCCTGCAATAAATTACTATACACAGACTACAGAAACCCAGAATGGTTTTTCTTCCTTTTTGCTGTTGAAATATCCTTTTTTTTTTTTTTTTTAAGGAGATTTCTTTTTCCTTGGTAAATCAAGCAGAAAATAAATTTAAAATTAAATTTAAAGTCTAGACAAGTGGTATTAGTTCCAGGAAAATCTCTCATGACTATATAAGACTACATAGCAAAATCCATCTCTTCAACTGGTTTGCTCTTGCTCCTAGAAGACATACATTCTAAGAGCAGTATCACAACAGAGGTTAACACAATTTTATCTTTTAAATGTTTTCTGTAGACTGCTTGGGGACATTTGGGAGTACATAGCAAGAAAATCATAGAGTCATAGACTCATTTAGTTTGGAAAAGACCTTTAAGATCAAGTCCAAATATAAACCTAACATGCCAAGTCCACCACTAAACCACGTTCCTAAGCGCCACATCTATACACCTTAAATACGTCCAAGGGTGGTGACTCAGCCATTTCCCTGAGCAGCCTGTGCTTGATAACCCTTTTGATGAAGAAATTTTTCCTGATATCCAATCTAAACCTCTCCTGTGCAACTTGACGCAATTTCCTCTCATCCTATCCACTTGTTTGAGAGAACAGACCAGCTCCCACCTTGATACAACCTCCTTTCAGGTCTCAAGAAGGTCTCTCCTCAGCCTCCTTTTCTCCAGGCTAAACAACTCCAGTTCCCTCAGCTACTCTTCATAAGAGTTGTGCTCTGGACTCTCATCGGCTTCACTAACCTTCTTTGGACAGGCTCCAGCACCTCAATGTCCTTCTTACAGCGAGGGACCCACAGTACTTGAGGTGTGGCCTCACCAGTGCTGAGTACAGGGCGACAATCGCTTCCCTAATCCTGCTGGCCACAGTATTTCTGATACAGGCCAGGATGCCGTTGAACTTCTTGGCCAGCTGGGCACATCGCTGGCTCATTCAGCTGGCTGTTGGCCAAAACCATGCCACAGTCTGCATACAACATCCTATTTCTTACCAAATACTAGAATTGTAGATAAAATATGATCTGTATAGATTATTGAAGTAGGCTAAGGTTCTTCACAATAAGTCCCACAACTCACTATCATATACTTAATGTGAGCTTCTGGTAGATTTTTTAAACAGTATTTTTCTCTATCGTACCCTAGACTGATGGATTTTTCTGCTGAGCTTTCTCAGGACACGTCTGTGCAGAAGTGAGTGCTGCATGAAAGACATTAGTGCACTGACCCTGAGCTACTCTATTCCCATGCTGCGTGCAGCATCTGATCAGCACAGTGGGGTTGCTGGTAGTGTGCTGAATCACCCCATGGGAGACCCATCATGGGAGCAATCTCTGTGCCATCAGACAAGGAAATACAAGCTAAGGAAGTGAGACTACATAATTCTCTGTGCCTCCAAATAAAACCTTGAAGTGATCAAAGTTAAAAAGTTGCTGGGAGATCCTGAAAAGAGGAATGCAGCCTTCTCCCACCCATCAGAATGAACGTGCTCACAGGAGGGAGGCAAGGAAAAGATCTCCTGTCCCCAGAAGCCACAACTCAGAAAAAAAAAATAAATAAAAAAATCTGAGCTGAAAAAGTGGATTTTCAGATTCACATCACAGCAGGGACAATAACAATGTGTCACTATGATACCAAATGAAGCAAATACAAAACTGCAGCATCATAGTTGGGTTATTTTTTGCTGTCTGTAAATGGAAGCATTAGGTATCTTACTAGGTTTAAAGTCTGATCTATAAGAAAAAGGCATTCCAGAGAAAAGTTAGGCATCAGCACCTTACAATGACAACGCTAACATACAGCTACCTATATGTATGTAAGTACTTTGTACATTGCTACTCACTTTGCTGAATGTGTATTTTGCCAGGAAGTAGTTCTCCTTTTCAATAGAATCTGTCAAAACACAGAGCAAGGAGGATTGATATCAAAACAGGGAACAACATGCATAAGCAGTTCACATTCATTGTAGTGAGTGGCTAACATCAGGCTAAGATGATTTGTGGACTATTTAATCTCTCCCTCTTGTCTTCTTAGGGTGATATCAGGGGAACACGACATGAGCGATTGCCCTCTCTAGCAGACCCACTCGTTCCTGGTGTCACACCTTTCTCACACCAAAACACTGACTTCAAGAGCAATCTGGTTTTTACCTCGAGTATTCAACTTAGGGTCGGTTCTCCAGCTATTTCTAGCAGGAGTCCATGCCCTTACACTCCTGAAAAGGTGGCCTGAGAAGAGCCCTGTGTAGAAGAGCCCCCTTTGTGGTAGGGGACAAGGCTTACCAATTGAATCACCATCATCCCAGAAGAGAGACCCAGAAGCTTCTCCTTGTTCATCCAAGGCAATAGTGAGGCTGAATGGATTCAGACGGCTGTTGACAAACACATTGAGAAGTGTCAGTACAAACTCGTGGACATAGCCCCTTCCATGTGATTTAACAAAAACTTTTGAACACAGTTAATTCCAATTTTACAGTTACAAAAGCAACCATGACAGAAGAATGACAACCGTGCTCACCTAAAGGGCTCCTGAAATGATGACAAATTCTTTGCCTTGCCTTGTCCCACTTGAGTGCTTGTGTGGACAAAAGTTTCCTCCTTTGAGTGCTCATATGGACAAGCTTTCCCTTCTTTAGTGGCCTTAATATATGATAACCAGGTAGTTTGGGAGGCAACTGGTCACCAGTGCTACCTCACTATGGTTTGGACTGGTTGCTGCACAGCACTGTTCCCTTCCCGCCTCACATTAGTTTCTGAGCACGGTTCAAATCTGAGACCAGTGTATTATCCACTGGCACAATGAAATCATTCTTCTGAAAAGATTTGAGCTTCTCCACCTTTCCCATCACATTTGATAAATTCATCCAAGGAGAAGAGTTTTGCATTTGCCCCTTGCATATATTTACTTTGAATGACTGACAGCAGCTTGGCATGGCAGTAAGAGGTACAAAAGCTTTTCTGAGCATAACCACAGAGCCAGGAGCAGGTTTCAGATGTGCAAATGACGACATGGGTCATTCTCTAGGGTGACTTCCCTCAATGCAATGGAGTGAAAAGTGGGATTAAAATACTGTGCTTGTCCAGGATGGCAGCTGGGAGTTGCAGAGAGCCTCTTTTCTGCACTTTCTTTTGATTGTCTTTTTGCCTGTCTGTGGATGTGATCTGCACTGTGGTTGTTTGGTGATGGGCGTAAGATGACATTACCTCTTAGTAGTGGTCGTGGCTGGTGCCTGTTTTGGCAGGATGTAACCTCCACGGATGTACAGAGGGATCTTGTCCAATGGGGCAGACACAGTAGCATAGTTGTTCTTCCAGGAATTTGGCACTTTAAGACCCTACCACAACAAATAATACAGTTTAAAAGAAAAATGCAAATCTGGGCACTCTACATTGTGACCATATACCTCTAAAGAGAGACTAAGGAGCACATTTTCATCTCAATTACATTAGTAAAAATCTAAACAAAAAAGCAGATTTCAGGGGTATTATTCCAGTTCCTTTTACAACATGGAAGAGCATGTAGCCCCTGCAGTTATGCATATACATGAGATCTAAGGTTCATGAATGAAAGACAGCAAATCATCTTTTAAAACAGCATAATTATTCCATATGCTGTGAAAAATAAATAAAAAAAATCACCAAGACACTGAGCAAAAAGCAAAATAAACTTTTCTTTCCTCTTTTTATGCATACAGAGCCTGTCACATTTCTGTTTAAGGTGGTTCCTAATCATTTGAGAATGTAAACTGTCGATTTTCTTCTCTTTTAAGGACAAGTCTTCCCCTTTCAAAAAGTAATTACAACATTCAAGGAGTGAAATTCGGAGATGGGCAGCCAAACAGCATTAAGTTCTCTGCATCATTCCTTTTTTGGTTTAATGCGTCAAAACCAGGTGTAGGCAAGACTTATGTACGGAGTAGGTAACAGGAAGGCTTTGCTCTCACTCTCTGTAAATATTAATTTCAACTTATGGTAAGTACCCAACCTTGGTTTTGGATAAAGTACGTGTCTAACGCTGGGAGATGAGCTTTTCTAACACTGGGAGCCTGCCCCATAGGCACGCCAAAGGACACCAGGGCTGTCACCCCAGCCCCAAAAAGGAGAGCTGAATGAAATGCTCAACCCTGCAACCCTGCAATACCATAGTCATATGAAAAGATAAAAGGGAAAGAACTGGATGAACGTCCATATGACGACACCAGCCAAATGCTGAAAATGACCAAAAGTTTAAAAATAAGTCCGAATTTCCTGTGAGACTATTTCTGTCCTGTCTATTCCTCTGCCAGTGTAGCTCAGGGTGGTTAACAACAGCCTGATGCTCCTAGGTTCACACTTCTGAAAGCTCTTAGCATCAAACTAACTACTCCTGCTGAAGCCAACACTGTGTAGAACGCAGTTAGGTTGAGCACTTTTGGAAATACAGTACTGGGGATGATGTTTGGAATGTCAAAACTTGTAATTCCTGAAACTGGCCTTTTCCTCCGAGCAGATTGCTCTGCATCTCTTGGAAGCATCTTTTGGAGGGACCCTCACCCTGCTCTCTAAATATGTCTTTTGTCAAAAGTGATGCATGTGCAAAACTGCGGGCACAAAATGGTTTGCAGCATCTTCTCAGGTGTACAACTCATTTTTTTGCCTCTGTTTTTATGCAGGAAGGTGTATTAGTACAAGAATTAAAACATGTAATAAGGGGAGGCGGGGGGAGGGGAGAAAGAAAAAGTTTCATGAATTTCAAAGGCTGCTCTTGAAAATTCAGTTCTCTGTGTCTTAGAGCTTTACAAACCAAAAATAGAAATGAAAATGCTACTGAAAGCTGTGTAATTTACTCTCCCAGCTAGCCTAGTGTAGACTTTTTGTGCTCTAGTTTTCTTAAACACAGATGCTGAGGTAAAAATACTGCTGAACATTGCTAAAAATTATTTTGCTGGAATTGTACCATTTTAAGAATTATGTGAAAAATGTAAGAAACGGAATCTGAAAAATACTTACGGTATAGTAGTCAAACCATTGTGCGTCAGGGAAGTATACATCCACAGATCTTGCTCCCTGTAATAGTTATGAAATGATTAAAGTATTTTTTTCTTTTTACATTTCTGATATTACATTACGTTTATTATATTTGTGCATGGAGATGCATATGCTGAATATTCTAACAACATCAAATCTTGGATATTGTGGCTGAGATATTATCATAGCAGTGGACTAGTGCTGGCTAATCTATAACGCTAAACAGACAAGCTTGTCGTCTTTGGGGGTTTTACTGCCATGGGATTAGTCAATGTTATAGGATTATTTTGATCTAGTACGTAGCTCTTATGTCTTACAAATGTAACCGGCCTATGTGCACTCCTCTAACAACTGAGCAATCCCAGTGAGATCTACAGCAGCCTTTGCAAGACAGGATCTCACATCTGATGATGGAGTGGGAGGGCACCACTATTCAGTGCCTCTTGTACCATTCCTGTGGTGAAAACAGTCTGAGAGTAAGGTCTGATAAGGAGGATACACAAATATTTGTCTTTTTGGCAACAATTTAAAGTTGCAGATAAATAATAATAGTAAAATACTGCTAATTGTGCAATTGCTGGGCTTGGTTTTGCAGTATGCATTGTATCATAGTGCTGCAGGGATAAAATCATGCTAAAGGAACTTTGAATTAATAGCTTCTTGAACAGCTGGAGTTGAGATATGCTGCTTTTTGTTTTGTTTTGTCACAAATTGCTTATTATCACAGATTATTTTTGATTCTCAACAAAGATATTTGCCCCTTTGCAAAATTATGTTCTACCCCAGGGAGTAGGTGGAGCATGAAAAGTAAAGGTGGAGGAGAGGAGCTAGGGCAAATTTACCATTTGACATTTTAGGGAATTTATAGATTTATATAGCTATTTTATATCTAAAATATATAATATAAATATATAAAATATAAAGTACATATTTTAATATATATTCCTAATTTTTAATATATATAAAAGTAGGAGTAAGAAATAACTGATTTATTGGAGTATGCAAATCTCACACTAGAATGCAAGAACTGGAAATTTGTCTTGTCCTGTGCCCTGTCTCCCACAGTGAGCAGTGCTCAGTGTTTCAGGCAAAGTGTCCTTTTGCTGCAGTAAGGAAGGTTGGGGTAGTGTGCCCTAGCTGTTTAGGTCTTACTAGCTATTTAACAAATTAAAGTAGGCTTAATCTATCAAGTGCCTTGAAAACTTGAAGGAAAAACACTATGAAGTTAAGATGCCCCTTTCTTCGTATTTTTCTCTGCCTTACTATGACTGCCCTGGATATTCTGATCTGCAGAGAAATGTGTAACCACTATCTGAATCGTGATGAACCTTGCTTTCATGACTCCCTAAATAACAAGCCAGTGTGTAAGGCAGGTCCTCGTTTTAATTCTGATGGATATCACACTTGCTTATACCCTAGGACTCAAGGAGCAAAGGAAAAGCTGTCCCTGACCCATCTTCTCTAGACAAGTGGGTGCCATGCTGCAGTTTGACACACGGTCACTGTTGGCCTGCAATGCCACAGGGAGGAGCTTGCAACTCACCTCTATATCCTTGTTCTGCTACCTGGGACAAACCCTGGCTGCCACCTCTCTCCCACCAAAACACCCAGCAAGGTGCTGCCTCCAAAGCTCTACTTTCCCCATCAGGCTTCAGGCACTTGGCCTTCCTTTTGTGCTGCGATCCCCCAAAAATCACCAGGAACTCTTTATCTGGACACCCTATCACTTTATATATCCTTCTAATGTTCCCCTTCATTCACTTCTTTGCAGGAAGCCACCCCTGGTTTGTCACGCTCTCATTGTGGGAAGGTTTCTCTCACATCTTTCCATCATGTTACTGGCCTGAGACCCTGTGAAAACTCCTTGTTAGTCATTAGCTATTAAGAACCTGGGGGAGCCTAAAGATGAAGGACTGACGAATGAAGTGCCTCAGTGGAGTCAGAATGGCTTTAGATGCAGTAATAAGAACTGTATTTTAAATTCACAAAGGCACAAGGGTTGGTTAAAAAAAAAAAGGTGATGAAACAGATCGTATCTGATCATCAGCAATGTCTAGAAAATAAATCAAATATTCTGACAGCATGCTGATCGGAAACAGTTCTAGGATACATCACACGCAGACATTTAGCTCTGCTCAGACATAGCTTTGTGGTGCTGTCAGCAGTCCATGGTGGGGCAAGGAGAGAAATCCACCCTTGCTCCAGCCAAGCACTGAGAGCCCTGACCCCAGTGCTGTGCCCAGCACAGCCATAGGAAAATGCTGCTTTTTAAATCTGCCTTATTCACAGCTAACATAGTAATTACCATTTCCATAATGACTGCATTTGCCTGTAATGCTGGGAAACTCGTATCACAGCCCTTGAGACGCTGCAGTTTCAAAACACTGTGAGTGATAATATGGAAACCAGCTTGCTTTAATGTCTGTGTTTTTCTTCCTAGCTTGACAATTACTGGTCTGTGGGTGTCCTTGGAGAGAACTGTCGGCACAATAACAGGAGCACGTGAGGGGCAGCATCCAGCTTGTTTATATCCATTTGGCACTTGGAGTAGAAGGGAAATGCTGTGCCCTCACTTTCATCCTCCCACTTCAAGCACTGGGCAGCTCTGTACTGCCTGTGCTGCTCAGAAATGTGTTCTATGAGCTTTGACAGTGGAAGGAAGAAATGGATGGATATGAGCAAACATACTCTGAATGTCATCCAATGCCCTAAGCAGAGTTAATTTCTTTTATTCCACTATGATGGCATTTTTTAATTACAATACTTGCCTCTTCAAGAACAGGAGCAACCATAAAGGCAGGTCCCCAAAGGAAGGCAGTATCTACTCCATGAGTCTGCGGATCGGAGGTAAATCTAGTGTTGAAAGTGAGATACGCAATGTTAATTCACATTTTTTATAGAACTTGTGGAATATTTTTATATTACTCACTGTAACAAGAAATCTGATTTCTCAAGACATCCTTCAACAGCACAAAGTATTTTTCCTGGTTGAGGGAATGCCAAAAGCTGGACAGATATTCAGAGATTACTGTAACACCTACTGTACTGGAGCAGACCAGAACCCTCTCCAAAATTGTGGAGCTGATGTCTTTTCAGAATAACAGCTATGGGAAAACAATTAATCTATTTCTGTGCAGCGGGTTGAGACTTCATTGAGGGAGCCAAAGAGCAGGATAGTGGCCAGGACCAGGAGAGGGAACACAGAAGAATAACACTATGCTCTAGATTCTAAAGCATTTGTGAAAATCCTTGGATTTGGCTTCCCGCACCTTTCACAGATTTACGTTAGAATTGTTTTGCATGACAAACACAAAGCAGTGTTGACACATATGCTGCTTTCTATCTGCCTTTCATGAATGGATGAAAACTTGTTGGAATTCAGTCCATTTTATTCAATGTATCAAAATCATTTTGGATTCTGATCATGTTCTCCAGGTTGCTTACAGTCCCATTTGCCTGGCATCATCTGCCAGCTTGGGAACAGATCTCTATTCCACCATGCATCAGCTAATGAAAATATTGAATAGCACCTGGCAGAGAGGAGAGATCCTCCTCATCTCAGGAAGTTCTACTCATCTGGCATTAAATCCTTGAGAATTTAAATAGGCTTTCAACCATTTGTATCTCTGAAGAAATTCATAATGGATCCTTGTTCCCTAGTTAGCTTGTAAGAATGTGTCCCAAGCCCTTTTAAAATCGAGGTACTTTCTACTGCTCCTCTGCCCTCCTCTCCCATCCTTGTCAAAGACCGCAACTGGGCTGGTTTGCCATCATGCAGTTTTGATGAATTCATATTAACATATTATTCTCTAAGGACATCAAAATAAGTTGTTTAAAAATGTATTTACTATGTCTGTTTAGCTGACTTTGCAGCTGCCCGTGTCTAAAGACAGGTTTCTGTTGTACACTGCCAGAACAGAGTGGCTCCGTGTCGGTGTCCTGCTCTGACACGCCACCTGCTCTGAGCATAGGCATACGTTGCACCCAGCCCAGACTTACAGAAATTATGCCAAAAGAGCAAAACCAGTTTGACAATAAAAATACACATGTCTGGTGTTAGGGTTCCTAAAATATTGCACATTTAGAGGAGTACATGCAACTCAGGAAAAACTGTTCCTGAAGGTATGCCTCGGGCTCCGCCTGAAAGAAACTTCCATTTATTCAGAGTTTCTTTTTCTGTCAAAACCAGTAGCTCTTTTGGACGCCTTAATCTTAGTCATTATTGCATTTTGACATACGGCTTTATAAATTTTTTAAGTGGGGTGTGGTTTTTCATTAATTACCTTGTCTTAGAATTGATGAAATATTAAAAAATATAGTTTTTCTTGTTATCTCAATAGCTTCTCTGTTTGTTTGTGGGGTTTTTTTTAAATTTTGCTGTAATGAGATTATAATACTGATTCAATATACTTTGTTCTGGGAGATTTTGGGAGCAAAAGCTGGTCAAGAAATTATGACAAAAGAGAAACTGATCTTGCTCGCCTGTGGAAACAAGCATCTCACCATCTAACTTGGCTGTATTTTCTCTTGCAATTATAGCAACCACGAGCACAAAGTCAGCAAACAAATGAACTTTCCCAGTTTGAAAATGTAAGCCATTTAAGCCATATCTGTGATCTATGAAAGGTGCTTAATTCCATCTACGTGCTTCCTATGGTTAGATGCTGGCCCCTCTTCTGTCTTATTTTGCCCTGTTTAGCCATTAAGCAGAGTTTTCCCTTCCAGTAGTGGACTGTCACCTCCCAGTCTTTTTGGACCGAGCTGAGCTACTGGCATCTCTGTTTCATTGAGTGAAAGCCTCAGGGGCACTTAAAATACTTCTGGGAATCTACTGGGATATTGTTCTTGCTTGTTATTTGATATGAGCACCTAAATATTTGAAATGAAATGAAAAATATGAAATGACCACATGAAACAGGTATTGCTTGGAGACTCCCAGCCCAGGCTGAGTTGTTTTCATGGTGAGGCTTGTGAACTCATAACAGCTCCACCTGAAAAACTAGTGCAGTTTTTTAAGCTCTTCTTTGTATTTGTTATAAGTAAGGGAAAGGTTTGATATAAAATTCCACCACTCATACATCAAAAATTCTGTTTCATTTCTCTCTTTCTCTAAAACTAACTTTTCTCCTTGTGTTACCATCTGGCTGACTTTCTGTACTTGCGCAGACCCATTAAACCAACAAATATTCTTTAAGAAACAGTAAGAAATACTCATTAAGTAACAAAAATAACTAGAATTAACTACTAATAGTAAGAAATTCATGTAAGCCATTTTAGGATCTAGCAAGCGAGGTGCCCACTAGAGTGGGAGCTGGGTAGTGAAACAGTTTGTGCTGATCTGCTGATGCCTACACTCCCTACATGCATTTTAGCTGCTGGTCCTGCTGACTAAACTGCCATCAACGGCTGGAGCACACCTTTTTGGCTCAGTTTCACCCAACAGAAGTCTCTTCTGGTGCATCTGAGAGTGCTCTACAATTCAAATCAAAGCAAATTTGGAAATTTGCTAATGTAAATGGGACCCAAATAGAGTACAAGTAGGCCAGGAACAGTCAAAAAGGCAGATTTAACATCACTGAAGTAATTCTGTATTAGCAGAGATTAGCTAATATTAATGCTAAAATGAACTTGGTCATTTCCAGTATAAACACAGATCTGATTAAGCAAAATTAGAGCTGAAATAAATATCTGAAATAGCATGCAGCCCCTTCTAAGACCTGAGCACATGTAAAACTGCTCCTTAAAGCAACCCAGTTAAATAAGGTAGCAGAGTAGGAAGGGGAAGCATACTGCTTTTAAAATTTACCAGTTAGCCATTATAATGAGTAGGCAAAACAGGTCTTGTGCTGATCCTTTCCATACTCGAATGGTCTGCGCTTTAGTATAATCTCAGTTTAATTTGCAAAAAAATGCTTTACCCTTTAGCCAAAATGTTTTTAACCTAAAGGGAAAAAAGAACATTAAACAATCCAGGATGTAGCCTTCACCAATGAGACTAAATTGTGTCAGAGCTTCGGGCAGTAGCCTTTCAGATGTATTATTTGCATTCTTTCTGCTCAAGTCTTTGCAAAAAGCATTCTGAAGTAGAAATTTTACCAAAAGCAGGTAAAAAGCTAATTAAAAGATGCCAACAGGGAAACGAAATCTCATTTCAATTCCTGTTTCTTTCAAATGGAATAAAAAAGAGTTGTTCCAAAAATCTGAGGTCACATTTTCTGAGGGGTTTTTCAGTCTGTATTTATTAATCTCAGATTTGTACCTGCTTCTGCACTCAAATATCTCTATCTCTGTTTTCTGTGTGCAGTTTGTGGACACAGATGTAGGTTTCATACACCTCATGCAGATGCAAGTGCTAAATTGGAAAATGCAAATTCTGTGGGTGATTGGTAAATGAAAACTTCTCTGTATGAGGCCTTCTTGGCATTCTGGACCACAATAGAGATTTCATATGTTTCATTCAAATACAGAAAATAGAGGTATGTGATTCTTATTTTTAAAATAAAAAAGACCTGGATATTTGACCTAAGGAAAGACATTTTCAGAATTCTCTTATTTTTTTTCCCCATTGGAAACAAATACAGGTTATATTTTATCGAAAAAAAAAATAATTCATCTATCAAGAGTTATTTTGGGGCATATAATTTCATTAGATTTCAATGTAAAACTGTTCTTTTTAAGAGAGAGCATGCAGTAATATTATCAGGCAGATATCAACTAGTTTATACATAGAAGCTCAACTACTTTTGTGAGTAAAATATTATAAAAAAAGAGAGACTTCAAACTCACTCATGCATCAGTGACCGCACCACCGTGTTTCCATGAACATGAGACTCGAAGAACAAGGTGTACAAGTATGGCAGCAGTGAGTATCTGATCCGAAGCGTGGCACGAGAGATCCTGGCAAACTCTTTCCCGAACACTGCTGGGTCTTGCTCCTGTTAAGGCAAAGCTTTGGTTTGTACTGAGCGTTGTAACTGAGAACCTGTGTGCAACCTGAGGAGAGCTGTGGCTGGCAGAACACACAAAAGTGAGTGTTTAAGTAGGAAAATGCTCTGATTTGCAAACTGGAAGGTATATTAAAAGAACAACAGCTATTATCACCAACCTAATATTTGTATCACGCAGCCTGAGGCAGTGCTGATATGGGAAGGCATTACATTTCCGTTAATTCCTCCTGTCTGACCTTCTCCAGTGCTAAACTGAGCCAGCTAACGAGTCACACGGCTCCCTTCCTCCTTCACAAAATTTGCCCACAGTACTCAGTTTTCTCATTAAAATTGAAGAATGTATGATAAATTCCAAGGATAATGAAACATAAAAGGAACAGCAGTAACAAGGCTTTTTATATTATCTAATACTTTCCAGACAAGAAAAGTATTAATTAAACCATTTGAAATCCCCAATGGATTAGGCAAAGTGGCTATTTTACGGTTGGGGTTTTTTTTTACCAGTAACTTAATGTTAATTAAACGCAATATTTAAGTTAAATTTCTCCGTTATTATGTTTACATCAGAATTAGTCACTGGCAATATTCCCTGCTCGCTCTGAGCTCCAGAGCATCCATCTATTATTCCAAAATTTGCACTTTATTTTTACTAGTATTCTGACACTGTACAAATATTGCCCAAGTTCACAAAAAAACCCAGCCAGATTTCTTAGGTGATGCTGAGTCACCTAAAATGCCTTGTTCATTTCTTTCAGTGCACACAATATTTTAAATGGATTTAATTAATCCAATAAAACCAAATGTATCTTCTGTTCCTTCTGTCATTCACTCAACACTGAGTTGCAGCTCCCATCACGTAGACCCATTGTTCTTTTCCTCCTTGTTGAATTATGTATGTGATTAATATCCACTCACCCAGGTTAGACCCTGTTTGCCTGCTCAAAGGGCCAAGCAAACGTATATAGATGAACTACTTCTAATTTTAGTGGAGAGGTAAATAGAAAATATTTATCAACAGCAGCAGCTACCACCTCACAGATATTTGTTATCCTAGAGAGAAATATCTCAGCAAATCTCAGGGATCTACAGGATAATTCCTGACCCTCTTAGTGACAGCGCTATACCTTTTTATTCCTGCACATGCCCAGTTGCTGAATGTCTATCATATTTCGATACAGAGACAGATGTCCTTTGGGGGGTGTACAATTTGCAACATTTTAATGATGCAACTTCAAAGAAAACTGAAGGTTTGCTAATAACCTGAGCTCCAGCATTGCAGAAGGAAAAAAAAAAAACCCACAAAAAACCAAGCTAGCAGAACCAGCAGAACCATTTCATCATGGTTGCAGATAAACACAGTGTACTTATAAAGGCTGCAAGACCTTTAAACTGTTCATAGCTAAAAACGACCTGATATTCCTATCTGTGACAAGTCTGGAAAGGATGATAAGTCAAAAGCAGGGCATAGGGCTGGACTGGCACTGCACTTTTTCCATCCTTCTCATGGCCTCATTGGCCTTTTTTAGCTTTTGTTGCTTCTTGGCTGATAATGCTGTCACTATCACTGTCTCTCCTTGAAGCTCTCATATGTTTGTCTGGAGTTTCTAACTGTGGTGTTTTTCTGAAATTTGCTGTTAAACAGTAAGGATTGTGTCTAACAGCCTCTCTCTCCTTCCTGCAATACCTATTACAGTTACAGCAATACTGAAACAAAAACTGAAGTAAACAAGGGAATAGGAAAATCTGCTGGCACTCACTCAAATAAAATCTGGGCTTCAGCAGATAAAAGAGGGGATGAATCTTACAAAGTGCGAGAAGACCATTTTCATCACTCAAAGAACACAGTACACAGTTTTGCATGGCTTTCAGATGTTAGATACTACATGATTTTTAGCCATTCCTATATCACCTTTACATTACAGATGGGAAAAATTTACACTGCCATGTAATTGCTGCTCTCAGTACAGCACTCCTTTTCACCCACTGCTTTGCATACCCTTGTTTACTTACCATGTTTCCCTCTGCATTGTGGTTTCTGGAAAATGGATAGAACGACCCAAGCTGCATCCAGCGCAAGCAGAGTTCATAGGTAGTGTTGTAGTTAAACCCACAGATATCAGCACCAATCTGAAGAAAAAATAAAATCATTGGATAAGTGTTTGTGATTGTGACTAAAGCCCAAAAATGAGAAACTACAGAAGTTTGAAAATAAAAATAATTTTCAGAGAGAGATACCTGTTTCTGATTACTTTATAAGAATTCTTTGTAATGATATGAAACTTTCTGTGACAGAGCTTGTGCTGGTTCCTAGTGCACTAGCAAAAGTGTGGAAGATCTGACCATATTTCAATAATTCTACAGATCCTCCAGCCTAGTTTGCAAAACTAGAAATACATGGGGGAACCTCAATGATAGAATAAACAATAGAAAGAAATTGAGTTTGGATGGCATGCAGTGATTTAATCTGAATCCAGCTGTGCTATTTTTGTTTCTCTCCAGTCAGTCAAGTTTGATGACATTTGGCTTTCTTTAACTGGTGGTTCCTTGTCTTGTGGAGGATGTTACTGCCTACCGTCTCAAGTAGCTTATTCCAGAAAACATTTGAGTTTAAGTTAAGTGATATTGTGTATGAGCCAGCAACTTCCTGAAGAACCTGAAGAACACCAGACTTACGTAGGGGATGCCAAAGAGATTGAATTCCAGCATTCCAATGATTGAGTAGCGCAAGTCCTTCCACTGAGAGAAGTTGTCACCCAGCCAGTGACCGCCATGCTTCCCACTGCCGACAAATGTAGACCGACTCAAGACAAACGGTCGCTTTCCAGTTGCCTGCTTCACAACACTGCAAAGAAAAACAACAAGGTCATTAAAAATTGAATGGTAGCTGAGTCATATGATCAACCTGAGCTTTCGATATAGAAAGTAAAAATGTAATCATTCAAAATGTCACCCCTTCCTTGTATTTCCTCTGGCTTCATGTCATTGTTTGATATATGAGGTTTCATTACAAAATTAATAGTCTAATTAATTTTTCTTGCCTTTTGAATATAACTTTTGCTGTATCACCAGAAAAATCAAGGAAGTGCAATATGCCTTATTAACAAATCTGTTGGAAAATTCCTCAGCATGGGATAATCTCTGTACATAATTACATATTGTATTATTATATTCCAGGAACTCAAATTCCGTTCTGCTTTAATATGATTTGGGTGCATGACTTAGATTCTCTGGGAAATCCTAGCATGAAATATTAATCGTGTTGTTCACAATCCAGCTCCTTTTCCCTTAATGAGATTTGATCAAGAGCTCTTTCATCCGTATTCATAATGGCCAATATTTGTATTGGTCTGTAATGGCACAGAGCCTTTGAAATGCTTCGGCATTTGTTTTCTGAAGCAAAACAAACAACTTTCATTCAAGCCTAAACATATTAACCTTGTTGGCCATATGCATCAGGAGGTGCAATTCTTGAAGCATGTGGGACTTGCTGGTTCTGGGTTGTAGAAGCACTGCTGGGACCAACAACTGCACAAGAATTCATGTGCTTTGTATAAAAGGCATTTTGGAGTTATTTCATGGATGTCCTGAGTATGAGTTCTCTTCTCTGGCTGTGAGTCTTTGGCTCCACTTGCAAATGTGTGCACTGAGGGCAACATCGAATCAACTCAACTATGACCCAGAGCTGCATAAGCAATTGGCAACAAGTAATTTCTTGAATAAATTTTAGTCTATTGTGAACCATTGTCGAACAGGTCGTAACGTTGGCAAATGTATTTGTTGATTGAAATTATTTACAGAATATCATGTGCAAATAACTCTTGGCATTAAGCTATAGAAAAGCTGATTGCTGCTAGTCCATATACCCAAATTCAAACCATTTGACATGGGTCAGATGACACATTTCCTATTTTCTGACTGCATTAGAATAATTCTTAGAATTGTTTTTATACCATTATAAACTTGTCATTCATTTTCACCCAATATCCTGGAATTGAAGTTGGTTTGCTAAATATTCTTGTCAGTAATTCAATTTAGTATATTATTTGTGAAGAGTGAACACAGAGTATGCAACCCTTTCTTGAAAAGAAATGTTTGAGAAACCCAGATGAATACGTATGAAAAACTCTTTACCAAAATCTCCCAGCTTTGCAGTGAATCTGACCTTTGCATATGCTTTTGGTGGTGTTCTCCAGCCTTGAAGGACTCTCTACATTTCAGCAAAATATGTGTTTCTTTTGTAAGGAGCCCTGCAAGCAAGCACTGTAGGAATGGGGGAAGTTCACAGCCTTGAGGGAGGCTGCGAAGAGCCATGCAGTAGTAACCATCCTTACGGTGTTGATCTGGGTTAGTGCGGCCAGGGCAGTGGGCACGCTGGAGGTGCTGGGGTAGATAACCCAGCACATGAAGCTTTTCCTGATAAATTCACAGGGTTTGTCTCAGGTAACCAGCTTTGCCGGCACAGAGCCTGAATAAATCCAAAATAAGAACAGCTCAAGAAGATAGGCCAATCCAAAGTCTCTATTAGAGAAGTGTTACTGTGACAGTGCATAGCTATGTGGACCCCAGTTTGCAGAGGACAAATCCTGGTGGAGAAACCAGTGATGAGAGGATCTTTGGCCAAGATTGAGGCATAGGAGCCAAACCCCCATGCTAAGTCCCATGCATCCTAGCTGGGCTGGGTGGTCAGCAAGGTCCAAGGGTTCAAGGAGTTTCTGCTCCTTCTCTCAAAAGCTGTACTGCACTTCAGGCAGACCCACAAGATCTAGCAAACTGCTTCTGGCTTTTACCCAGTGCCTCCCTTCCCCCAGGCTTGGCATATAAAATACAAGTGCATCAACACCATAAGTAGGCTCCGTGTCCTCTGGTTACTATCACAATACAATTGCTGAAAATGAGTGCTACATACTGAAATAAGCCAGCACAAGGAACCTTGCTTTGGCACTTAACGTTGCAGTAATAAACTCAGCCATATTTTAGCTCAATCTCTTCTGGAAAAGGCATGATTTGCCCATTTGATTTAATCCAACAGCTAGCTTTCTACTGTCACTCCAGCTTCACAGCAATAGGCTGCCTGCATAAGCTCGTTTTGAGTGCTTCCCAGCTGTAAAATGAGTTTTACAGTAGCCGACGGCAGCTGTGCTGCAATCCTGGACCAACTGAGCCTGAGGCCAAAATGCAAAATTCAGCCTGCCAGGAACCAGAGGCAGCTCCATAAGCTGGAGGAGCTGGGGGAGCTGCACAGTTCAGATCCTTCACTGGCAGTGCTAGAAACTCCTCTGCTTGGGCCATAGGAATGAAGGGATGGAAGAATTCCCCTGATGCCACACAAGGCTGCTTCTAAAACAGCTGCACATGAGCAGTTCTAACAGAGGATAGGAACATCTTGCTCTAGTTATACAAAAGCAGCAGCTGAAAAGTTAGGCCCTACAAGTAGATCCTGATTTTAGCTAAGAAAAGAAAATTGGAAAAGATTTTGTTTTGTCTTCCAAGATTCTCTTTTCTTGAAACTTCTTAGAAATGACAGAGTAAAATGAAGTAAGGGACTTCTTAGTTACAGATTTCCCAGGTAATACCAGCAGCTTTTAAAGTGTTTTCCAATCACCTGGAATCTCCTTAGAAATACTTGGAAAACTTACTTGAAAGTTGGTTCTGTCTGTGACCAGCCAAAGAGAGAGTGCGTGTTGTAATGCTCTCCAAGGTAAGTCTTGGAGTCAGGACACAGTGTCTTTTGCGCCAGGGAACGATCAGAAATGCCTAAGAATGATACAAACCACTTTAAAATTACATACAACACAATTCAAATCTCTTCATATTTCCACTTATTTAGGGATGAAAACACCAAAGGATTTGGGAAGAGGAAAAGCTGAAGTAGTGCCAGCCCTGCACTGGTCAGAGGTTATCACGTAGCCCTGAATATCTGCTTGTAGACAGGCACGTGTCCTCAGGAGGGTGACAGGACTGACTAAACACTGCTAAGTAATTTCAAATTTTTTGTCCAATAATTCAAAACATCTGTACAGATACACTGTTTTCAGTAAGCAATAGCCTGAAAGAAAATATCTGCATTGCTGAATTGAGTACACCTACATATTCTTTTACATAGTGAAAAATTTTGCTTAGGAGCAAAACTGTTGCAAGAAAAAAAGAAAATAGAACCAGAAATTCAGATGCCCATGGAACCTGCGTGGTTGTGTGAGATCACAAGGCCTTGGTTTGCATATCGCTGCTGCAGATGTAGGTAGGGAGCACAATTCTGCCCTATCACTGTAAAATTCACACCTAAGCTCAACTCCGGCCACTCTCTTCTCCTGAGGCATCTAGGACTGAAAGACAGCAGGACTAACAGCAAAGCCCCAAGCAGCACTGCGAGTGATAAGTGGGGAGTGTCAGAGGTGTGCAGGGGAGGAAAACGCATGAGGTGCCACCGTCCACAGGGTGTCATCTGCTATGGCCCGATACACTGTATAGAAGAGAGTGAGGATAGATTGCGATGGGTATATTCACATGCAGATGGATTATCCAGTAACCCTTTCTATCAGCAAGTCACAGGCAGTAGAGGCAGCAGTAACTTTTTGCCTTCAGGGGCAGCCCTGATGTTGCTGGCCCAGGCTTGGTTTAGTGCTGAGCCAGGAGGAAGCAATATGAGGCACAAACTGGCTGCACAGATGCTTCCTGGCCTTCGACCTGAAACCAAGGAGATGCTGGCAAAGCCCATTTGGTGCAGAAAATGTGATTCTCATCTTCTGCAGGTAACCTCCATGAAAATGCCATGTGAAGTTCAGTGGAACTCGGCAGGTGGGATGTTTAGTTTATACAATGTATTCATTTTTAGAGATGAAGTTGAAAATGTTTTCAAGTCGTCTCAAAAAAAAAAAAAAAGATAGTCAAATATTCCTCTTTTGCATGCCTAATTAAGTGCATTTGTTATTGTAAATATTTCTCCGTGAGCAAGCAAACTCCCTGTCCAATCATGCTTTACTGCCTGTTTGCAGTTTATTACTACAAAGTGCATTTCTCTGTACCTGAAACCCCATTAGCCTCTTTCCTCTGTTGTGCCACCAGAGCTGGAATCCTTATATTTGGAACGTTAGACACAAAGATTCCACTTTGGCTGATCTGAATCAGAAATAATTCATAGGCAATTTCCAAGTAACTTTGACTGATAGGGCTCTGAGGAAGACACTAAGGTTCTGGGGAAAGTCACACTTAATGTCCTAGTGGCACTTATTAGCCCCATAAAATTAAGGTGGAATAGGAAAGAAAATGCCACAGGCCATATTTTCATGCTTCATTCTTATTCTGAATATTTTGTATTCTGCCTCAGTAATACTTACTATTTTACAATTGCATATTAATCTTCAGTATAAAGTGTTTTATAGAAAATTGATTTGAAGGACATCTGGTTTTAGAAGTTCAAACCACGGTCATGTGTAATCATGGTTATAATTTAGACGAGGAGCCTGCATTGACAAAAAGCCTGAGCCACTGAGACTGGGACTTGTACGGATTCAGTCACCTAAGACAATATAAAGCCCTCAAAACCCTGCCAACCCCAGGAAGGTCCTAACGTCTTGTTGGAATAAGCAGGTTAGATCCCACTTCACACCTACACCAGTCAAGGGCTTGGACAGCCAAGGGTATACACAGTGTTAGCACAAAGCAGAATATAAAAGAAAGTCCTTAAACACTATTTCAAAATACATCATCTATGCCTTGGAAAAAATGCCTTACGGTCCTGTATCTCTCTCTCTCTCCAGAGAGACCTTATGGTAGCCTTCCAGTACCTAAAGGGTGTCCACAAGAAAGATAGAGAGGGACTTTTTACAATGGCATGTAGTGATAGGACAAGAGGTAACAGCTTTAAATTAAAAGAGAGTAAATTTAGATTAGGTATAAGGAAGAAATTTTTCAGTATGATGGTGGTGGAACAGGAACAAGCTGCCCAGAGAAGTTGTGAATGTCCCCTCCCTGGAAGTGTTCAAGGATAGGTTGGACAGAGTTTTGAGAAACCTGGTCTAGTGAAGGGTGTCCCTGCCCATGGCAGGCGAGTTGGATCTAGATGATACTTAAGGTCCCTTCCATACTATGATTCTATTATATGATTCTGACACTGTGAATCACAACTAGAAATAGGTGCATAGGTGCACAAGAAGAAGCAAGTCAGAGAGAGAAACTAGGCTAAAAACACACTTGTCTTCAACATCCCTCACTGTCCTTACATATCACGTAGTTACCTAGGTCTCTACTTCTGACGCCTCTATAATGGCTCAGATTTCAATGCTGGTTGTCATAAAGCTCAGCTTCATGGCTAAGAAGCCTCTTTATGGGTCCATCCCTCAGTCCTTTATTTGTGAGGATAAAGGGAGTTCTACTCTTTTGGCCATCTCCTCCCTGAAGTCTTACACCTTTTTTTGCAGCTGACAAAAAAGGAGGTAACTTAGGGCAAAGGTGGAAATGTCTCAATTTCCTGGGCTTTGGACAATGACAAGACTCACAGAAATGTTGTACAACAGTTATAATCAGCGGTTTCCTCGCAAAGAGAGAAAACATCAAATTCACAACAAAAAGCTCTGCTTCTGGTTTCCATAATTTACAATCTTTTTATAATATTTTGTCATGCTTTTGTTACATTGATGTTTCTCTAGTATTCAGACTGAAAAGAAATGAGATTTAATAAATAAAATGAAGAATTCACATGACAGTACAACAGCCTGAAGGAAAAAAGGGGACATTTCCAATACTTCACTGTCAACTCATTTATGTATCAACTTCCTGCTGCTTATTAGCATTGCTCGGGCAGACAGGCTTTCCTGAGGAAATGTTCACTGGATTAATTCCCAAGACCACTGGCATTAATCGTAACTACTCATGGCTTCCTGGGTAAGAGTGAGCATGTCATTAACTCGGCTACTGGAAGAGGTGTTCCCATTCTCATGCTCCCATAGCCTTTGGTGTTTTAAAACTTATTTTCAGCCTTTTTCTAGTAAGACAATGAAAAGTTATTTCCTAAGAGAAAGAAAAGATACTGAATTCAGGCATCAGGGAGGTGCCATCTTCTCCATCATGGTTTGTGGAAAAGGCAGAGACTGCCCATCCCTGGGACTACCAGTGGTGATGGTGGTGAAGGCAAAAGAGTTACTTCTTCCATAAATCTGTAGCTGAGTTACGTTATATAGGTGTCCGACCCTTTCTCTGATGCAGACCAGTTGCTCAGAGAAGCAGGGAAGGCCATTTTTCTAGCCCAGTTGCAAGGCAGCCCTAGTGACAGAAGAAAGTAGCTTATGGTTGATACTCCACCAAAGGTGAGCCAACCAAAGATGAGCCAATGGAGTCCTGAATAAATATATAACAGAACACACAGAACAGGCAGGAAAAGGTGGAGAATGAGACGATGGATTTGTTTCTTTCTAAGAAATAACCTATCCAGGATTAAAAATAATAGATAGATAGATAGATAGATAGATAGATAGATAGATAGATAAAATTGTCAAAGGAACTTTACTTACTAGGAATGTAAGGAGGGTCATTCATCTCATTAGCAGCACATCCAGGATATTGGCCTCTTAAGAAGTTGGATGGTTCATTCATATCCTTTAATGAAGAGAGTGAAACACATCAAAAAGCTTCAGTTGCTCTTTTTAAAAGAAGGGAGGGCAAATATAATGATACATACAATCCAGATCCCATCGTAGTCAAGGACATCCTTAAACTCCAGACACAGCTGGTTCCACCATTCAATTGTCCTGGGGTTGGTGTAGTCAGGAAACACTGATTCTCCAGGGGGCCAGGCCTAAAGTTCACAGGTATAAGGCTTGGTTAATCGTCTCATTTCTGTTACACAGCTGCTCTATCACTTTGAAGCAGCAGAAGACCAAATGCATGAGAGTATTTAACAAACTGACCTTTCCAACAGCAGGAGTCACACCATCAGAATTGTTCACCCAGACTCCCATCTCCTGTCCAAGCTCATAAGGCCTATAAGTGCCGGGTTCCTCGTCCTTAGTGATGAAAGGGTCCTGAAAACAGGGATTACTTGAAGTTAATGACTGCTTTTCTATATGTAAATTTTAGAAAAATTCGGATTATGTTCTTAATGCAGATTACAATAACACTGGAAGAAAATAGTGTTAAAATTTAACAAGAGTTGAGACCACATAATAATTAAGGAAAAGTCATTAAAGATATATCATGAGTATTTCTTGTGTACGACAAAAGTGATATGAATTTTTTAAACATCCTCATGTTTATTTTTTACGAGATTTTGCTTTCCCCACTGCTGAGGTCTCTGTTTGGCAGAGCAGGGTGTCACACTGGGAACTCCCACACTTGGACATCTGTGGTTTTCCTCCAAGGCAATCCTCATTCCAACTGCCTCCGCATCAGCATCTCAATGCTGGAATAACTAAAACCTCTCAAAGGGCCTGAAGTTGGGACATATTCAACCTCAAAATGACCTCGCTATCCCTCCCTTCACATCCAGTGTCAGACAAGGGTGTTGTGTGCCAATCCGGTGCAGAATTAATCAACTCACACATGCCTGCAGGGCCATACATCTTTGTTCTCCCCAGGCATGAAGACCCACATCATTTTACGTCTCACAGCTTGTCCTTGCTGCCCCTGTCACTGCTTGGGCTGGTCACCACCTCCCATTGCTGCCAGTTGTATTGACATCACCAGCTGTTCTGCCTCAGGATGGCTGTAAGTAGCCACCAAGCTCATTGAAAGGGAACGTGATCTGCTCCTGAGGAAGATGGTGGCCCACCATGCCAGCATGTAATAAAGTTAGGAAAACTTTGAGATGCCAGTGAATTCAACTCTGCTCAGCAATGATTTGGGTCTAAAAGGAGACAAGTATATTTTGCAGTGCGTCCCTAATTAGGAGCACCTATCTGCTTTGTGTTATTTAGAATGGTGGAAGATTGGAGCCATTTTAGAAGAACGAAATTCTTTACTTTTCTTGTAGAAAATGTTGTCCCCTTAGGTTCTGCTTAAGGCAAAACCTTTCAGTTGTGAAACACAATGGAGAAAAACACCACCGAAACAATTCATCCATTCAGTATATAGCTTGTGCAATAATTTAAGTGAATGTTAATGAAAATGTTATAGAAGTCTAACTAATAAATATCTTAAGAACAAAAAATATCTGATCCCAAGTGGTAAAATTTTTTTAAAGGCATGTTTTAAAGGTCATTTTAATACCTGAATTAATTGTCTGATTTACTTGTAAGCCCTTTGATAACTATAGCCCTGGTGAGGAAAGTTTATTCTTCCATGCCTCAAAAACAAAAGCCCCTACTAAATCTCTACTTTAAGTGCAATATTTTCTTCAACTTTAACTATCTAGCTACAGTGTAACCTCCATAAAGTGTATAAGTGGCCATTACATCTTTAACTTGCTTAATAGTTCAGCTTTGGAAAGGAAAAAAGATTGTCCACCTACAATAATTATCTTGTAATTGTAGAAAAGACATCTCTCAAGGGACTTGAAGGCTGGAAGAAATCAGCTTAATTAAGCTACTCCTAATCCAAACTTCTGATTTCCTTCAGCTGAAAGGTTGTTCCAGTGCATAAATCTAATATACTATGCAGGTTTATTATCATCCTAAAGAGAACAAAACCTCACCGTGTATTCATGGGTTATTTGTGGGGGAGAAAGTTCATGTATTAAATCTTCCCTAACTCATCTTTTTAGCAGCTCTTGGAGAGGAGCTGCTGAGCATCTTTAACTTTGACTGACTGCCCTGAGACCTGGGAGCACCCAGGACTTACCCAGACTGATGCACTTCCACCTACTGCCCAAACACAGATTTTGATGCATATCCATTAAAAAAAACCTCTTGAAATTTTAGCCTCTACAGCTCATAGAGCTGGACTTTAAAATGTTAAAGCTATTAAGCATCAGTTTGAATCATGTTGCTGTTGGCTTTTAAGTAATTTGTCACTCATGTCATTCCCAGCTGTTTCTATTATTAGTGTGATCTAATGGAAGGTATACAAGGTCTTTCATAAAAGCTCCTCTTCGGTAATCACATTTATCGTTTTACATTGTAGTCATTGTTACTTTTAGAACTTCTTTCTGTGTTTGTAAAGAATATGTTTGTTCTGAGTCAGCTGAAGCATACACATTATTCAGTGCAACGATGATAACCAAGTACTAATACTCAGACAATATTTCCCTGATATGGAGGTGGCCTCTGAAAGAGATCAGGAGAGAGAAGTGCTGAAGGACTGCATTTAAAGTCTTTGGTAATGGGGCCATGTAACTCTCAAGCGACCATGGGCATGGAGGGCTCCCAGCATTGGATGCAAGTATGGGGACTGGACTTCCTGATGACGAGGCACCAGTCACCCCAGTGATGGTGGTGGCGGCACAGCTGAGTTCAGGGTTTGGTCCTCAGCCAGGGTACTGGTGTTAATATTGTTGGCTGACAGGATCTGCACTTTGCTGGTGACCACAGAGGTCTGAGATGAGGAGGACTGAACCCATCTCCCCCCAAAAAACATTTACAAGAAGCTTTACATGACAGTAACTGACTGCAATCAGAGCCCATTTCCTGAAATCACTGTGAGAGAGGCAACAATCTGCTATGCTTGGGAAGCTCACTCATTACTGTTCCTCCCTAAAGGGAATCTAAATAGAAATTTGTTCTTCTGGTACCAAACTGGACTATGTTTGTACCTTGATTGCAGTTAGCTTTGCTTTGCTGTCACTTGGGAATGAAACTCTTCCCACCATTCCAGCTTCTGACTCAACTTATTGGAATGCTTTGTATCACTAAAAAATGCTAACAGTCAAGAGTTTGACAGAATTACCAGCAACTGTAACAAAGTGAAAATAGAAAACTTCACTACCAGCACAACCTATACTTCCCATTAGCTTTTAAAAAATGAAAAACAAACTGGATCAATTTTTGTTCTTTTTCACAAGCTTATCTAAAGAACTAGAGCACAAGATAACCCATAGTTACAGGTTAGTGGAAGAAAGGAAGAAGGGCTTCCTATCTGGATTCCCACTAGCTTATTGCATGAACTCAGAATTGCTGTTATATTTCTTGCATCTGCCTAACAAACAGCTGAATTTAGGTTTATATAGCAACATATCCTTGCACTGCTCTAGCATGTATCATCTGAGAAACTAAAAGGGATTTTAAAATGTTGTTGAACTTAAACTTGCCAGTGAGAAAATAACATAGCTCACCCACTAAACCGCGACTGCTTGCCTGTTGCTGTTTACCCAGCAGTAAGCGCAAAACAACCAGAGACGTCCTAACTTTGATGCAAAAGAGGTGACTACCATGTATTAACTGAAGAGCAGGAGTGTGCATAGTAAGAGCCACCCTAGACTCACAGTATTTTACTGATATATTCACGTCTCACAAACTTTTTTTTGGAGACAAACCAATAATAAATAGGCAGGTGGTATTTAATGCTACAGCTCAAAGAAATTAGATAATTTTTAGAGCAGTATTGAGGATACAAGAAGCCTAAACTGCCTAATAGTTGGAAAGAGTACTCTGTCCTGACAGCACATGTGTTCATCTACCACTTGGT
Source organism: Todus mexicanus (assembly GCA_013389965.1). Lineage (NCBI taxonomy): Eukaryota > Metazoa > Chordata > Aves > Coraciiformes > Todidae > Todus > Todus mexicanus. Next base: position 17,911 of record WEIS01089035.1, on the reverse strand, counting down.
TAGTTATCTGCAATGACGTATCCAGTTAATTTTGTACTATTTTTTCTTGAAGTTGCGCTCCATCAGAGTGGCTGTTACAGTTCAAAATCTGTCTATTGGACCTCCGCTGATGTAAAGTGTTTTCACTGCTGTACGCTGGAGTTTCTCATACTTATTAAGAACTGGGACTTTCATGGGAATGCATCTTTGAGGACAAATTGCTGGCAAACAGCACTCACTATATAGGCTGCTATTTCCTTTATTAATATGTAATTGATCACTTGGGCTGTATCATTTTCTTTGAGATTTCTAGCAGCAATTGTAATAGTTCAACAAAAGTGAACATTACACCAATAAAAAATACAGAGAAAATACTTCTAATGAAACTACCAAAGAAATGCCAGCAAACTGAGGAACAGAAAACCCCATAACTGTGTTTTAAAAAGAAAACACTGATATGGGTATTTGTGGTATTAACTAGTCCATCCTCAGTCGTATTCTTAACTTTACAACAAATTGTGGAGAAAAAATTAAGGACAGGGAGGGACTTCTGACTTTATCTATCTCATGGACAAGATAATGTGATTTTGAGATGAGGAAACTGCAGCAGCTCTTGGTTATCTTGACTCCAGTAAACATCTGATACACCACCACAAGTGAAAGAGGAACTGTCCCACAATTTCAGACTCCACTATTCAGGGCCCCCATGACAAGATGTGGTCCTTATTTTAAAAGGACTGGATCAACTTATGGCCCAAATATTCGCGGCCTATCCATTATGATTCAGCTAGATCAGTTGGTCTCCTTGTGAACCACAAACATAATGCAGGTAAACGTGATTCAGGGCTTTGTAATACGAGACAATTTTTAGGAGGAAAAAAAAAAGGAAGTATTTCTGCCATTCACCAAACACTGGAGGGGCATCATCTGGAGCCCTGTGAAATCAAATCATCTGCTACATACATTCAAACTGGGGCACATGTAGATGAGAGCTACTG
>WEIS01089035.1:0-16303 GCA_013389965.1 Todus mexicanus | reverse complement strand
GAGAAATAATTAGCAACATTATTAATTTACCAGAATCACAACATTGTGCTTTCCTTCCTTCTTCATCTGTTTGAGGTACTCTGGCAGACCCGCAAAATTCACTTTGTCATAGGTGAAGTCCAGGCGACGTTCCATGTAGTCAATATCATAATGTTGAACATCCTAAACATTTTTAAAATAAACATTACAAGAGTACTTCATCCAGCTCTGGAGTCCTCAGTACAAGAAAGACATCGACCTGTTGGAGTAGGTCCAGAGGGGGCCACAAAAATGATCAGAGAGATGGAGCACCTCCCCTGTGAGAAAAGGCTGAGAGGGTTGGGGTTGTTCAGCCTGGAGAAGAGAAGGCTCTGAGGACACTTTATTGCAGCCTTCAATATTTAAAAGGGGCTTAAAAGAAAGATAAGAACAAACTTTTTAGCAGGGCTTATTGTGATAGAACAAGGGGTGATGGTTACAAACTAAAAGAGAGGAGATTTAGACTAGATACAAGGAAGAACTGTTTTACAACGAGGGTGGTGAAACACTGGCACAGCTTGCCCAGAGAGGTAGTAGATGTCCCATCTCTGGAAACATTGCAGGTCAAGTTGGACAGGGTTCTGAGAAACCTGATCTAGTGGAAGATGTCCCTGTTTATTACAGGGGATCGGATCAGATGATCTTTAAAGGTCCCTTCCAATCCAAACTATTCAATGATTCTACAATTCTGTGATTGAAGTATTTGATACAGAAAATTAGAATGTATGCCACTGAGTCTCTAAAAGGCAACTAAAATATGAAATTAAACCTAAGAGATTGGCTATAATTATTGTAAGCGATTGTCAGGCCAAATTCAGTGAATCCATGCTAGAATCCCCTGTTACGCAGCCAAGCGCAGCACTTAAACTTCATACGCAAAGCTGGCTTTAAATGTTCTTTTAAGAGAGATATGACATGCAAAACCACCACATACAATTTTGAACACATTTTTATTCTACAACTCTTTTTGTAGAACCATCGCTTTCCCTCTACTATAATTTTACTCATCTCACTTTGGATTGTAAAATTAGCATACACTGTGAAAAATGCATACTTACGTATGGGATATCATATTTGCGCATGCGATCAGCAGTTTCCTTTAAAACATCAAGGCTGCCGTAACCCCATCGGGAGAGATGAAATCCCAGGGACCAGTAAGCAGGCATGTGTGGGCGTCCAATGGCCTACAGCAGGAATGAGGAGTACAGAGATAAAAAGGGTGAGATAGAGATAAGCTATCCTGAAACACCAGGAGAGATTCCTAGCTCATTCAAGCTATGAAGATCAGGGCACAAGTATCATACAGCCATGAAATGCCCTTTCCTTTCTCAGAATGACTTACTGTACCATTTGCTTGGCTTCAAAAAATATTTCTTCTGGTGGACCCTTGTCCTTAGTAGAGGCTCTGAGTGACACTCACAGTGAGAATCACTCCTAAGAATACCCCAGTGGAAGACTGTATAAAACCCAGGCTAACATTAAATGAGGATCTTGCTGAGATCCTCAGCACAGCAGCACGTTCCTCCACCTACATGCCACATGCCAATAGAAGCCCAGCGTGGAGCTTCACTCCATGTAACCGGTGCCAAGTCCACAGACCCTTTGGCCAACAGTAGACAGATATCTGATGTTACCCAGCACAGTCAGCTCTGCTACTTTCTCTTGCCACATCCAGCTGAACTAACTCTTCAGATGCCTGATGTATATTTGAGCTCTCTGAAGTTTTAATTATATTTACATACCACCCTGATGAAATTCAGTTACTTATCACTGACTGCTCTTATTGCTGGTCCACAGTATTGCATTGCCAGGTATTGACAAACCTCTTCAAGGTCAGAGTTACGTTTTGGTCCCAAAATTCCCAGCTGAAACACGAGGTAATGAGTTAAATAAGATTTTGTAAACATTTGATTTCCACTGGCTCCATGTAATCCAGCTGTAAATTGCATGAGGAAACTCATTTGAGAGCACAGGGGAGTAAGGCATCCTGCTCTGCTTCCCCAGTGAGAGCTGCTCTGGCAACCTGGGGCAATCAGAGAGCAACCGTGATATGTCTGTTCTAGAAATAAGCTGAAATCTGATATTGTCTCATTAGTACTCACTGGAGTTTTTGGAGGCACATCTCTTGAAATCCTTACTCGAGTTTTAAACAGTTAGATCCCACGAAATTAACCTTTGTTCAGTATTTCTAACATCCTTGCAGGCAATACATGAAAATCAAGCAGCTGGTCAGCACCTATGACATATTAATCAGTTGCAGCTAGTGACTCCCTTTGGCTAAATAACTGCCTCTGCCTTCTTTCTTTGTGGCTTTCCATAGTTCGGTAATGATGCTAAGAAGTGAAAAGATCAAAACTTGCATATGGACAGCTAAACCTCATCTACTTTAATTAAATAAAACAAGGCACTCCTGGCACTCAGTATCTATTGCATTGCTAATCTATCCAGAGATTGCAATACATAAAGACACATCTCCCTATAGGATTTTCTCCAGTAAGAGTCTGACCTGGGAAAGCAATGGTGACACTGAAATTGTTCTGGAGTACATCACAGGTGCTAGAGCTGGTGGGATGTGCAAACTGCACCAGCCAGAAAAACAGATGCAGAGAAGAGAAGCAGAAGACGTTTTAATGCTTCTGAGCTGGTGGAGCACACAGGGTAAATTACTTCCAAATGGAATGGCTTTTGGACAGACAGGTGAAGTTTAAGCACTAAACACGACAATTTTGGCTACACGGTGTGCTTTCACTTGGTGGGATGTTGCTATCTCACCTAACAAAAAAGCAGAAAGAGACCAGAACAACCGGTGAGGTCAGTGGTTTGTGTCCCTTCAAGGAGGAACGGCCCATATGCCTGCTACTCTTTCTGTTCCATCAGACTTCACCCTTCTCAACATCTGCTTCACCTCCAACTCAGCTGAAGGCTAAGGCCTCCAAAGGAAGCAAAGGCAGCTATCAGCAGCATAGTACTGAAAGCAGCTGCACTTAGCCTTCACTGCATACTGCTGCACCCTTGCCACGGGAGGCCCTGGACAGACGAAAGTGGTTCCTACTGCCTAGGGGAAGGCCGATGGGCTTAGACATGCCATTGCCACTATTGTGCAGTCTCATCTGGTTACACGTGCCATTAGTTATTTCCAGTTTGTGTGGTCATACGTGATCTCCCAGATCATCTTTCAAGCTGTGCTGGGGTTTCCAGCAGAAAGAGAGTGGAAGAGTTTAATGGGACACAATGGCTTGGCACAGTCTCCTAGACACCCTCTGAGCCAGCACTAAGGTGTCCAGCAGAGCACTGCAAACCTCAGGACAAGAAGACTGCTTCTCTGTCACAACCACTTTTGCCATATTAAGGATAAATTCATCTGAGAAAGCAGCTGAACTTGTTTCAGACCAGCCAAGGCTACAAGATGAGCTCTGTGAACCCCACCACCTTGTGTTCCTAAAGCAGATGCACATTTTGCCCTTGCTTTCTCTACGGTAAACAGAGTGACCTCGACAAACAAGGTTAAAAAGACAGACCAAAACAAAATAACTCCCTAATGAAATAAAATGTTTTGTGCACAGGCTTCTCCCCTTGGATAAAAGGAAGAGGAAAAAAACAGCTGATAAATACTAATCCTGTGGCTCAACGCAAAGCCCAGTGTCCTGGCAGCATGTCCACATGGCATCTGCTGCCTTCCACTGAGTGAGCTGGAAAATGGGAACTGCTGTGAGAGTGAGCAGCCTGGGCAGAGTCAATGGGAACCTCTGGGCAGCCCAGCTCCAGGTCCTGCAATACGCTGAGTTGCTCCTGCCTGGGGAGGACAGTCAGCCTGGGACATTGCCAGTACCACATGGTTCAAGAGCTGAATAAGGATTTGGTTCTGCACCCATGTCCTGTTGAGCACTCAGGTGGACACCAGCAGGACTGGGAGTCGGGCTGTGCTGCCCAGGGTCCTTCCCAAAGGGCACATCCCCAGTGCTGAGGTTTGCTGAGCTTCAGCCACTCACCCTTACAGGACAGTGTTGTCTCGCCCATGGACCGCAGAGCTGCCCCATGGTGAGGCAGTATTTCATGACAAGCATCCCTCGAGGAGTTTGGGATTACAGCTGAACCAACTGGAGAAAATCTACCTTGCAAGCAAGATATTAAGTTTTAAAGCAATTAGTTCCCCAGGTTCACCAGGCTGGCGCATCTATAGTGAGCTTAATTGAAATCAGCAGAACATTTGAAGAGGAAGGATGAAAACAGGGCAGCTGGGAAAACAAATGTTCTTTTTTCTAATTATGCTGTGGACTCTCTCTGATGGATCCCCCTGAAGCTTCCTGATAAAGTAACTGACATATGGTACCTACTCACAGATGGATCAGCAGAGGCAGGGATGAATTTTGCAAACCTGAAAACTCATGTTGGATTTGATATATATTTAGAATCTAGTTAATTCCTATAGATTGCATTCTGCATGCAGATGATCATAAAATTCAGTAGGCAGAGAAAGCCTGCTTGGCAAAATTGACTCCCATAGAATCAAGAAAGGTAAATGAGGTATGGCAGGGGAACTGAGGGAGGAAAACATCAGAAATACAGAAACAGCAAACATATGGGGTATCCAAACTGAGAAAAAAAAAAGGGGGGAGGGGGGGGAGATATGGTAGTGCATAAGCAGAAAAAAAAAATATCCTATTTTCGGTTCCACAATTCCTCCTGCACTTGGTTCTTAAATAACTCCTGGTGTTGTTTAATAAAGTCACTGTTAGCTTTTCAAGGTTTACATAACTTGGCATTATGTAAATTTTGCCCCCCCTACTTTTTTCAGACGCACCTGAGAGCTGATGAATCTAAGAAGCATTTTGCAGTAAAAATAAAGCTCAGTGAAAACATGTATCACCTAACAGCTAAATTCTGTGCCCAAGGAGCAGGTGATCTCTATTCATTTTCCCTGTGTTAAATTGTTGGACAAATAACATTGTTACTATGAGCATCAAGGGTATCAACTAAGCTATAAATGCAATGTAGTAAATCCAGATCCTATTCTATTAACACTATGATCAAAGATTTTGATGTGAGAAAGATGAAGAGTTATGCCCTATATATCTTAGAGGCTTTCTCATGTTTATAAAGGAGATGAGATCTCCCGCAACACAGGTATAGGGGCTCAACATGAAAAACTGCTAATCTTGAACCCTAGTTAGACATAAAAAATGACTCTTTAGCTTGATATTTGTTTAAACTTCCTTTCTTTAAGGAAAAGTTGTAGGCGGAAACTATGAAAGTTGAAGTGGGCTCATGGTCCGGATTTAAACACAGAAATCATATGTTTGCATAGTCATGCAATGGCTGAATTCTACAGGTGCTCCTACGGCCCAGGTATCTGTATCCAGTTCATCCCTTATGACTGAGGCAGGCTAGAAGAGAGCTGTGGGCACTTACCTTCACTGAAACTTTATGCACAGAAGCTGAATTTTGTTTCAGGAGGACAAAAAGAAAGGCCCTGCAGCTGCTGAACCATTAAGATGATGTTCATAACATCAGGAGTCTAAAAATTTTAAGGACTTTCAAAACCAAAGTCTTCAAGTCTTGTTCTTCGCTGCACAAACATTTATTAGCTGCTTAGACTTTCTTGGGGGACCCATGGATTCATCTGCAAGACTCTAACTGAATTATCTGTGATAAATTGTGGGAATAAGCAGGTTCTCCATGTTACCTCTCAAATAGGAGGCTGGGCTAGAGATCTCCTGAGGCCCCTTCCACCCAGAATTATTCTGCAGTTCTGTACAGAGGAAGTAGATCAGCTATTTGCTCTCAGAAGAGAATTAGGAGACAAGCAGTATGCTCTCTTAAAGTTTGTCATCAGATAATTTGTGATAAAATAAATGAATGGCCTTAACTTCACCCAATAGCTGTTAAATGTCCATTCATTGAATTATAACTTTCCTAAACGTCTTGTTATGGAGCTCATGTGCTACAGCTACACACTGCTACCTTGTCCTGAAAGGCCACCACCGGTGGACTTTGCAGTGGTGGTCTGGTATTAGGGCTGTCTTTAGAGCTTCAGCTAGGCATGGAAAAATGTCTGAGCTCTTTAACTTTTTCCTCATTCTCCTGCAAACAGAGGCATTTGCCATAAAAACTGTGATTTGTGTTATATAACTGTTCCTCACACTGGACCTCTTCTGTTGTAGAAGAAAAGTGTGATTACTGTCAAATATATATAGCTGTGGCAGGACCATCTCTGATGTACCAGGCACAGTGCTCCTCACAACTGGGCTCAGGGATGGGAGGGAGCAGAAAAATGAGGATGGAGTTTTCCCCTTCCCATTGCACTATGTCCAACACGTGCTCTGTTGCTGCCATCACTGCTGTAGCAGTGTGGTACCACTAGCAGGATATGTCCTATAGCACACCTCTGCTCCATGCAAGACATACCGGGGATGAAGACACTGACATTCAGCCCTGTGCTCCTTTCCCACTCTCAGAATCACCCCTGAAGCCCATTTAAAGCAGATTAGCCTGGACCAGGCTGGCACCTGCGGCCACCACAACTTTCACTACCACCTGTCACCACTCAACGGATGCACAGAGAAGCTGATGACTCTGGCAGAACAGTTGTAATCATCCCTGATCATCACACAGGAAACCCCGCTCTTGGCACAGCCCAGCTGCATCCAGCTGCCCATGCAGCAGCAGCTCTGGACAAGAGCCCATGACACACCTCTGGGTGCTGGCCGCAACCTGGACAGGTGCATGGGGAAAGCTTGTGTACTCCAGAAGCCCTCTAAAGAGCTTCATTACAAAGCTATCCCAACTCATTGGTTTGGAGGACACCGCGTAAAAGCACTGAGCAGAGCTAGGCTCCTAAATATTTCACGGAAACAAGCACAGCGAGGGCCGCAGCAGTAGCTCAGGTCTTGAAGTGATGCTGAAGGCAACAGCACAAAACATTTGAGAAAGATGTGAAGCACTTTGCTCTGGACACAGCTCTCTTGCTTTCAGTGGCCAAGCACTGGCTAGCACTTGGCCACCCTGCCATACCAGTTGGGGCATCCTGGAAAGGATGCAATAGGTGGTCTCAGCACAAAGCCCCGTGCAGTGATTTTGGACAGATGCTTGCAGAGGTAGGAGGTGGGTGCCATTCCCCCAAGGAGCTTGTTGCAGCAGAGCAGCCTGGTCCCACCAGGGGCGCCTGCAGATAGGAGCTCCCAAAACATCACTTCCCAGAGGAGACTCATGCAAACAGCTGAGAGCTGAGGGATGCTGTTGAGCTGTGCCTTGCAGACATCAGTCACATTGCTCCTTTCCACCCCCTCTCCTTCACTGGGGCATGACAATGACCACCCAGGAGACTCCTCTCAGTGTGAAAGTACAATTGAAAAATAAAGTCTTCTCTGTCTCCTTCACCTTCCCACATATCTTCTACATAAAAGCCAAATCATTACCCTAGAGACTAATAATATGGTAATTGTAACATTTGCAATCCGGGAATTTCAAGATGTTTACTGAAGAAGTTATTATTTCACTATGAAATTGCTACCGTGCATTCTTTAAGATTCCCTAGAGAGCTGAGCACAAACTCAAAGAATACAGAACAGGTCATTTTTTTTGTCCTGGCATATGACATGTCAAGTTAGGAGACACCCACTGGCTCCCCTTTACCTTGTTTTTTTTTCTCTCCAGCTCCATTTTCAGAGAGGCAGGGGTGGAAAGTGAGTTGACAGTACCCATCAGCTGGGGAGTGAGAACTCATTTTATTTTCAGCTGCTGGCCACCTGCTAAGCCACAGAAATGCTGCCTTCAAACATCAGTGAAAGACTTTGAAAAGAAATGGGGATGGCTCTAATCTCCAGTGCACTGTCATAGCGACTCCCCTGAAATAGGTGCTGTCATCGCAGGGATCCCAGCTGCGGCTATCAGGGGAGTCACTTTCCTTAGTCTTTCTTTCTTTGTTTTTTGTTGTTTGTTTGTTCGGTTTTTTTAGTTGGATTGCCTATGCATAAGCTCAAAAACAAGTTTGCTGGTTAGTTTGCGGCACTGGGGTCAAAGGTGGCTGGTGGGAAGGATGTGCAGAGGGAGCTGGAAGCATCTGAGCAACAGAGCAGTCGCTTCTGTTCCAGGATATGGAGGAGCACCAGCAGCCTCCCACCTCTTTGAAAGGCACCACCTGAACCCTCTGCTTGACAAAGAAAGGTCCAGCAGAACCCACTGCCCTGGGGAGCCTCCAGCCTTCCAAAAACAGCAGTATGAGAGAGGTTTTTTCACCCTTCCATCACCAAAACAGAATCCAGCACATTTCTTCTGGGCTAAAACTGCTTTTTCCCTAGTCCAAAACAATGTTTCCATTCCCATTTCAGGCATTTTAAAGGAAGGTAAGCATAGGATGTGGAGGCTTAAAAAAACCCAAAAAAACCAAAAAAACAAAAGCAAAAAAACCAACGAAAAGACAGAATGCTTGGTGAAAATCAGAGTTCAGCCCCCCTGGTGGGGCAGTGGTGAGAAAGGCAGAGGACATGCACATCTCACTCTGAGTTCTGGAGACCCAGCTCCAGGATGCCCGACCATAGGCTGCTCAGCACCTTCAGCTGCAGCTTAATCCTCAGGGTCTGCACACACAAATCCTTTCTCTCATTCTCCTTCTCAGCTTTGCTCCACGCTCTCTAGGCTTGTCACTGTTTTTTTAGGGCACAGAGCTTGGTTCTGAAGTGGAAATTTTCTGTGCAATGGCCCAGTTAATGCATTGCCTGGCATTTGGTGACCAGGAAAAATATGTCACCTGCCGTGTCTTTCTGGGCAGCCCTCACAGGATAAGAATTGCAAGCACAATCCTGAAGCAGCTATTCACATGTGCACCATCAGTTCTTTCGAAATCACTGGGCAATTGGAAAGCAAGTAGTTACGCTCCTTGAAACAGCAGTATGTTTTCTTCGCACCTATACTCTCCAGTGTAACTATATGCAGTTTCATTAGTAAAAAAACAGGCTGATGTTCCAAAATCAACAAGCAGTTCCACTGGCAAATAAAGACTTGAAGCCTTTGAAGCTCATTCAACATCTCTGAAGTCCAGCAGATGTAAAGCCCCCAAACATTCCCGTCTGTGCTCTGCCTAGTTTGTTTTCTCTATCCACAGTGTCAAAACACAGTTATGGTCATATAGTGAAGATGGTAAGACGCTCACGGCCCAGAGAAGAGTAAGCTTGGACAAATTTCTTTCTAATCATTGCATCTCTTTAATGCACTCCTGCTCTCAATATTGAGCTGCTGCAGGAAAGTCTGGAGACATGCATTGAATGCCTAGGCAGTCTGCAGCACTCCAACCATTCACAGCACAGATGTTTGAGTTCACCCCAGGCTACCCATGGACCTAAAACTTTGTCTTTGTATGAGCAGATTAGCTGATACTACCAGATACTGACAGGGATTTGTTACAAGGTACTGCCCTCAGTGCCATATGCTTTTTCTACTAACCTCTGTGTACTGCTGAACTACATTTTCAGGAGTGGGTCCAAGGAAGATATAGAAGTCAAGGATTCCTCCAATAGTGCGGAAAGTCAAAGATGGGTTTGGACTCAGAGTAACATCTGGAAGGAAAGAAACAGGTTTTTAGTACAAACCAGCTCAGTGCTATGTGTGGAAAAGGTTCTAAGCTACATCAGAGGATGTCCAGACTTGATATTAGGAAACGTTTCTTTACTGAGAGAGTGGTCAAACACTGATTTCCTAGAGAGGTGGCTGATGCCCCAGGCCTGTCAGCATTTAAGAGGCATTTGGACAATTCCCTTAATAATACGTTTTAATTTTCAGTCGGCCCTGAAGCGGTCAGGCAGTTGGCTAGATGATCATTGTAGGTCCCTTTCAACTGAACTATTCTTCTAGTCTAGTCTAGTCTAGTCCAGTCTGTTCTGTTCTATTCCATTCTATCCTAGGTGTACACATGCATGGCTCTTCTATGCATAAACGCATCCCCAGGCAGTGGTGGCTTCACATTCAAGTACTAACAGACGCCTTGTGGGTATGACTGGATGAGCAAACTGGACTGGTACACAGACTAGCAGTTGCCCAGCGTTTCTGTAATCTCTGCTTCCAGACTGGCATTGTGCAGCAATAACTCAGAGACCCGCACAGAGTAGACTGCACAGATCTATTTGTCTCAGTTTCATTTATATAAAAAGGAACCAGAAGCTTGTGTTTAGGGTTCCTCTATGCTATTTTAATCTTCTTACTGGAAATCATTGCCTGCTGGGGAAAATGATTTTATAGACTGAATGAAGATTCCCCTTTTCTGAAATTATATCACTGGATTAATACAGCAAGGTGACCATGGCAACACACAGAACTATTCTCCACAGACAGAATATAGGACTAACTAAAATTGATTTGATTCAGTTATGCCAATCCCAGAGGAAATTTCTTCCACCCTCTCCTTTCCCTGTATGTGCATCTATTTTCACCAAAAAAAATTTAATCCTATATTTTCACTGAAAATATCTTGCCTTGTTAAGCAGTCATTCTAATGAAATCCCTTTGAAAACTTTATAGTCATTCCTGCAATGTCAGTTATAGAACAGTTACTCATACTTGTAAAACATTGAAAAAACACTCAGTAAAACATTTTTTCTATATTTACTAAGTAAGCACCTTTCTATATGCAGTCCATATAGGGAATCTTTTTACCTTGTGCATTGGAATTCAGAAGGAGAACACCATGGGCATTGGAGTCAGGTTCTACACACATGTAGAAAGGGTGAACTCCATAGAGGTTGGCATTTGGCTGAAACATAAATAGCACATTAGGCACGGTCTGACTTTGCTATTTTCCATAGTCTTTGTCAGCTAGGTACATATGCAAAGACAAGGAAATAAATTCAGTCAGAATTAGCGACTTGTTTTGAAAGGCTGGGGATTTTTTCCATCTAAACTGGTGCAAAGTCAAATTGAAAAAAAGAGTTATTTTTTCTGTTTCACCACAATGGTACTTTTTAATCTTTCTCAGTTAAACCATCCACATTCTGCCAAACCCTCTCAAGTGGAATGGGGTAAGAACTGCTTTGCTAGTTAAAATAAACTCATCAACCACTGATCCCAGTTTAGCCAAACTTCTCATGAGTCCTGCTGAAGTTTAGCTTGTTTGCATGAACATCGATTGATTCAAGCATGAAGTTAAATGCTTTCCTGAACCAGTACCTTGGCACACACAAAACTTTTTGCTGAAAACTAACTGCACTGTGAGAAAGCTTCTAATGGAAGGTTTCCAAATCCCCTCAAAATGACTCATGGTTTTGATTAAAACTTACGATATCTGCCAAACCCATGACATTCCATATTAGCCATTGATTCACACCAGCAGTATTACTGTACAGCGAGAGGTGCTCCCTCTGCAGAGCTGTACCTCACCACCTCCTTTTGGTGATACAAGTTAGGGCAAAGTGTTGCATGATGTGAATTACCGTTGGTGCCTGATCTCTGCTGAACATGCCATAGGTAACGAAGTTCATATTGTGTTTGAAGGATGTGTGCTCATGTTCACCAAACCCATACACTGAAGTGGATGGCACAGAAGTTGTGATCTGAAGATACTGGTTGGAGAAAAACAGATCAATCAGGGGACTGTCCCACCTGCAAGAAATAGAGGGAGACGTGATTAGTTTTCTTATCTTTGATATACATAACCTTAACTTTGTCTGGCTGTTTTTAGTTTTTCTGTATTTTGGAGAGTAGCAATATTTTTAAAACATATAAATGCTATGCATGCCTCTACCACACTTAACACACCTTAAATTCATCTTCCGATGGCTGCAGATATCTCATCTACTTATACAATAGAATGCATCAGTACAATTTTGAAAAGAACAACTAAAATAACAGAAGACACTATCTATAATCCTTTTACCAAAATAAGTGGTTGCTTGTGCTATTTCTATGACAACCAACGGGGCAGGCTAGGAAATTGTTGTTACGCAGTGGGATTCAGAATCCTTAATGAGAGCAACAGACATTTAGTTATTATTGGGTTTCACTTTTTAATATTTTGCTAGATGAGGACCCAAACGCTCTTGTAACCCCTGACTTTGTGCAGACACCTATAGCAGAGGGAGAGCTTCCTCTAGACTCTGCTTGAATGAGATGTTTTTATCGTGATGCCTCTCTCCTGCTTCTCTCATCAGCTTAATGCCTTTATTTCTATTGAATCATCTGTGGACACAGGCTCACATTTTAATTAGGTGTTACATTCTGTTTCCTATCTCTAATGCTATAACGAGCTGTAAGCTAGATGGGGGAGAACATAGTCAAGCTGTGGAGCAGTGTTTCATTAATGGTACTGTGTATGCCATGAGTACCACATTTAGATAGCACCCTCTCGAGCCTTGTTTAACCATGAATTTGTTAACAGCTAATTAAAATAAATGAGCCAAAGCCATAGAACATAGAAAGTGGCACAACTCTCCTTTTAATGGTCTTTTGTCAGTGATTTTGACAAAATTAAATGATTGATCAAATTGACCAGTAAATCGGGGAAGTGGAAGATGAGCTTGGTCAGCAGGGAGCAGCGCTACCCGGCAAGGGGAACGCACCCTGGTGAGCCCTGACTGCCACTGGCACCCCTGCATGGGGACAAGTCCCCACTGCTGGGAGGACTGGGAGGGCACCACTGCTTCCAGCACACCAGCCTTGTGCAGCTCTGCTCTCCCCAGGAGGACAGGCACTCACAGGGATTCCCAGAGGCAGGTCCAAGGTATCTTCCTGCCTCTCCATGCAAAAAGCAGACACAATCTATCCCTACAGAGTCCTAAACAAGCCCTAAGTCAAGCACACGCATGGAAGGTCTATGGATTTTTTAGAAAGCCTATTTGGCCTTTCTCACAAGAAGGGAAAGTAAAAATTTGAATTTAAATCTTGATTTGGTTGTTTGCCAGCAGCAACTCTCTCTCCCTTCCATCATCTCCACCTACACTCAGTACTGAATAAGGTTATTTTCTTATAGGAAGGTTAGTGCATGCAAAATATCCCTGAGAATCAGATCCAGCCCTTGGCAACAGAGGTCTTTCTGCAAGAGGCTGCTGCTGTGTAGGAGCAGGGATGGGCTCTGGAGCTATATTCCTGTCCAAAGAAGCGCCATCACGTAGCTCAGCTCTGTTCCAAGGCAGGCACGGTCAGTGCTTTGAGCAGATCATGGGTTGATGCAAAACACAAAGAATGCCAGAGGGGAAATACTTTCGGAAGAGCTTGAATATCTGTCCTATCTCATTGAGCACTCACCATGATGTCTGATCAGAGAACATGAGTTTTGTGCGTTCATGGTACTCACATTACAACACTGACATTTCCCATCGTGAGAGCAATTAGTGTTACCATGGCATTAAAAGTGCTCCTTCCACTCAAGTTCCCTCCTAGCCCAGGAGGTGCACTGGGGTGGTGCAAACCACAAGCCCTCTGCCCCACCCCGTCTTTAAATGGCATGGAGAAACTGTTTTATTCCTCATGCATTCCCTCAGGCTACTGCCACACACTCAAGTTCTGCATGGCATTGCCAAAACTGTGCCCTGTTCCTCACCCCTCCATCACTCTCCATCAGCCTCGCCTTTCTTAGACCTCCACTTGACAGAACAGCCAATCACTAAATAACGCATTGACTATGACATAAAAAGATCGGTAATGACTCTCTTTTTTTTTTTTCTTTTTTTTTTTTTTTCTGGCATTNTTTTTTTTTCTGAGTATCTTTATGTCTTCTCCATCTGAAGGAAATCCTGGAGAGGTTTTCCTCTGGCACCTCTCTCTGTCTCCACTCCCAAGCAGCTGCCCTTGTGCTCTGCAGCACACTGTGGTAAGATGCTGTGTTACTTTATGTGTTTGCTTGTGGCAAAGAGCGATTGTTTAAATGAAAAACATGATGTCTGTCATTCCATAAACACTTGGAGACAATACAATAAAATGTCCTATTTCTCCCATCTCCCCTCCCAGTGGGTTACAGCAGATAGAATGAACAAAACAGGAGGGAGCATAAAACGACACCATGTGCACCGGAATTTGCATGGTTCTCCTCCGACAGTCCTACCATCCATAAGAGCGCTGTGATGGACAGTAGAAGGGATCTAAAAAATCTAAAAACGAAGGTGAGCACTGTCACAAATTCACTCCCTACCAGCAGTTAGACATGGTAAAGCCCATGAAGGTAGGAACCCTTTTCTTTGCACAAGAGGTAATAGCTGCACTCAGATTCATTGCTGAAAGTCCTAACCCTTTAGTGTCTCTGTGGCAGGAACACTCCTGCCCGTGGAAATACAAACTGGCCTCCCAACAGGTCTATCTGGTCCATTGTCCGCTGACAGTTGCCTGCTACTTGTTTGGAAAGTCTGTCTGATAAAAGTTAGCATTTTCTTCCAAACACCAGGTACTATACTCAGGAGAAAACCTCTCAAATTTCTTATCCTCATATCAGGAAAAAAAATAAAAAAAGAATGCATCAGGATTGAAAGGATCTGTGTGAAAAATAGTATTTCTGGCCAGCAGGTGAACCAGCCTCACACGCAGCAGTCAACCCTCAGGCCACCAGAATGAAGTGTAATTGCAGTGGGCAAGGGAAATAGTTGTAAAGGGAAGTGGGTAGGTAGATAGATAAAACATCCTGTTTATATTGAAGGTATAGTTTATGACTAACTTTTTCACAGCATTTGGAAGGGATGACTAAAAGGCAGTATAAAATGGTTTTCAGAAGTGCAATCACCAGTCCTTTGTAATATGAACTGGACATGACAATTTACCTGGTTGAATGTCTTGGCTCTGTTGAAGTTTATTGGAAACCAATAACCGTGGTGTGTACAATGGCTCAAAGCACTGACTCAGCGGCTGTGAGAGAGGAGCTGGTGGCACTTATAATGGTGCTCTTATAAAACTTGCAGAATTAGGAGACTTGTGATAGATATATGGATCATCATTAGAACATGTATCATGCATTATCTGGACATTCAAAAATCATTTTAGGTTGGGAGGGTATTGGGATTTTTTTTTTTCCTTCTTTGTTGCAATTAATCCAGGAGAAATGAGCTCATGACTTCAAGGCATGAACACCTGTCCCACTCTTGGAGAAAATGTTCTCTCCAACATCTGCTTTTCTCACCCTCCAGACCCTTTAGAAAACACAGCCTTGTGAAAGGGAGCACACCATATATATTATCCAGCTGCAAATTCAGGTGGAAACTTCACATATGTATCAGAAAAGCGAGTCTACGCCTCCCGGCAGAGCTTGGCTCTGTCTTTGCAGAGGCCATAGGCTATCACTATATGCACAGGCTGCCTGTAAAGCAGTAAAGCACCTTCAGGACTGGGGAGTATCAGACCTATTTGCAGATGAACCTCAAATATACTCGGCCTCTGACTAATTTCACTGGAACTGCTGGGGAGCATCACCTTAGGATGCCAGGTCTCCGTGATTTTCCATTGCTCTCAAATTGCTGAAAAATGTTTCCAGCGTCTGCTGGTTTTGACTAGGGTAGAGTTCATTTTCTTCATAGTAGCTGATGTGGAACAGTATGTTGGATCTGGTGCTGGAAACAGTGCTGATAACGTAGGGATGTTTTCTTTACTTCTGAGCAGCGGCTTGTCCAGAATCAGGGCCTTTTCTGCCTCTCACTCCACCCCACCAGTGAATAGGCTGTGGGTGCACAAGAAGGTGGGAAGGGACCCAGCTGGGACAGCTGACCCCAGCTGACCAGAGGGATATTCCGTACCATATGATGGCATGCTCAGCATATAAAGCTGGGGGGAAGGTTGGTTACCGCTCAGTCACTGGCTGGGCATCAGTTAGTTAGTAGTGAGCGATTGTTTTTCATCTGCATCAGTTGTCTGTATAGAGTTATTTATCTGCATTATTTTCCTTTTCATTACAATCATTATTTTATTATTACTATATTACCTTTCAATTATTAAACTGTTCTTATCTCAACCCATAGATTTTCCCACTTTTACCCTTCCAATTCTCTTCCCTTCATCCTGCTGGGGTAGGGAGGGAGGGAGCAGGCAGCTGTGTGGTGCTTAGTTGCCAGCTGGGGTTAAACCACAACATACTGCCTCACTACAGCCATATTCCTTATTAAGTCTAAGTATTGGGCCGCCACTGGGCTGCAGAAGTCCCACAAAGAATGAATTTTATGTTCTTATCTTACTTCTACGGTAATTTATCAAATAAGTGGAGAAAGTCAGCACAAGTAATCAACAGAGTTTCCACAAATGTGGTATTTTAAAAGAAAGAATTGTAGAGCATATTTACAGTTATTGACACAGTTCTGCTCTACTTCTACTGTATTCACAGAATCACAGA
>WEIS01089033.1:0-22396 GCA_013389965.1 Todus mexicanus | reverse complement strand
GATGCAAAGTCATGTGCTGTGTTGCAGAAATGTCCTCAGAAGGGGCCAGGGAGTCCTAGGAGCCCAAAGGATCCCTCACTGTTACTCCGTTGACCTTCAGAGGATTGCAAAGGTCTTTTGAAAAGCTTTGCGAATGCATTGGCTGGCCACGTTAGAAACAAAACAAGCTGAAGGGCCCAGCCAGCAACTTCCCAGTTCCCTTTTCTAACCGCAACAAAAAGCTGCTTTTCACTTTGCCCTGCCTGGTTTCCTGTGGGCTGTGTTTCTGCCAGCGATGGGCGGTCTGCTGCGTTCCACTCCCCTGTGAGGGCCGCTGGCTTGGTCCCATCCCTCCTCATGGAGCAAGAGCCACTCAAGAGCAAGAGCCCTATCCCTCCATACGGAGCAAGAGCCTCACAGCAAGGGCTCTGTGCCACGTGCAGGGCCACGAGCCCTTGACCACTCCTCTTCTGCCTCCCAGCCCATCCTGGGCTGGTGGCCCAGGAGAGGAGCCGCTTCAGGGTGCACAGAAAGGGGGTCCCAGCTCCTGTCAGCAAGCTCTGCGTGCTGAGACCCTGGCCCAGGTTGCCCAAAGAGGTGGTCACTGCCCCATCCCTGGAACCATTGCAGGGGATGTTGGCCAGGGCTCTGAGCAGCCTGCTCTGGTTATGGATGTCACTGCTCAGTGCAGGGGGTTGGACAAGATGAGCTTTAAAGGTCCCTTCTCACCCAAACCATTCAACGGTTCTAAGCTTAACCAGAGCATATCCGGCTTCATCATGAGAAACGACTGCGTTTCATCCTGGATGGAAATTCCACGATGCCCAGCTGTTTCCTAGAGGATGTGGCAAAATGGAAAGGGACACAAAAGTAAAAATAATAAACCTTAAATGTGGTCATTGCTCGGGCCAGAGTGGAACCGCCTGGCGCTGGGCGGGGAGGTGCTGCAGCCTGCCCTGGGCAGCGGCAGCCCCCAGGAACCAGAGAGCAGATGCCAGTTATGTCTTTATTCATTTTCACATTTAGATATTACAACAAAACTCTTAATGACAAAGGATAACAAGTACTATAGGAGGAGAGGAAAGGAAGCAGTGTTCTAACTGGTTTGATATATAACCGTGAACTTCCAGAGACAAGACTCAACGTGAGTTATAAACACTCACATACGCTCACTGGTAGGAAAACTTCTCACGTGCAAACACCCACACGCTCACCCACAAAACACGCACTCACACACAGACCACACTTCTGTACTCGCACATAACCCATGTTGTAACCTACTTGCTTTGAAGGCAGCCGACTGAAACATCGAATGCCGCTGTAGCAACAACAGGTACCAGCTTAAAATATTGCAATATAAATGAAGTGTTACTTGATACACAGGTTTTTCTTTAGAGATGCATGTGCATTTGCAAGTAGGGGACCCAACGCTTTGTCTTCATGAGGGAGGAATGTCCTCTCAACACCAACACTGTGTAAGGAAAAATGAGACTGCGCATAGACCGAGAGCAGTCATTTTAAAGGAGGAGGATGATAAATAGCTTAGCATCAATGCTGAGTTCCAGTAAAAGGCCCAAACAAAACAAAACAGAGAGTGCATTGTGAACGGAGCAGGCACAATTATCAAACCCTGGGTTTAAGACTCCCTTGTCGCTGTGGAAAGACAGACAATGCTGTTGCCTCATCTTAAACCAAACCAGACCAGCTTCATTTCAGGCTCACACTTATATGAAGACACTAAAAAAACAATTGCCAGAAATAACACAAGAGCGTGGGGAGGGGTATCAGGTTTGTGCACTCTAATTTTAGCATACTTTTAAGAGAGTGAAAGTACAATTGTCTCAACAGCTCTTCAATATCGCACACTAAAATTGTTCTTCATCAGCCAGAGTGTCTGAAAAGGAGCCAGCACTTGCTCGTATCATGGCTGCATTGTGTGTGCAGGGCTGTTGATGCAGGTACAATAGGATCTGATTCCACATACCGTCCCCCTCCCCAAATGGTGCAAAAGAGAGAAAATAAACTTCTGGGGAGTCGAACTATTTGAATGCTCAAAAATGAGATGTCACACTACTGCTTTCCCCAGAGTGAAGCAGGGGATCATTATCAATGGCTCTAATGAAGTCACCCTTCTCCACAAAGATGCTTGTGAACAATTTCCAGCTGAAACTAGAGCCAAGGTGCAGTTGTCCTGGCTGGATGGAAGTGCTGACAGCCACCCAGGGTGCTCTGTCTCCTTTCTGCTGAGGAATCCTGCCAGTGCCCTACAAGTGTCGGGCTTTGCTAGCACATTTCTGTGCCTCACATACAGACAAGGACTTGCAGCTACTTTCGAATTCTGCTTTTGAACTATTATTTATGGGCCTATTTCTGGGGACCTTTCTCAGATAGGGCTGTGTTTCCAGGCAGAGAATGGTTTGTGAAGCACTAGGAACAAGAGCCTGGGTCCTGTGGGTGCATATCACCCAGTGAGCAGCCTGAATGGAGCTCAGCCGTCTGTCACCTTCGACCTGTGTGAATGCTGATGGAGAGCCTCAGCAGCATGGGGCACACACAACCTTCCTTTGGTCAAGGGAACCACCAATTCAGAAACCAGGGCAAGATGAGGGCAGGAGACTTTGGTCTGGCCTACACCCCACTGGCTGTCCTACTTCCTTGGCCTGGCTCTCTAGTGTCCCCTGCCAGCGCATTCTTACTGAGTCATAACAATTACTTAAAGATGCTTAAATTCCTGGCAACTTCGGGGGACACCAGTAGAAGTCAGGGAATTCATTGTCACATGTGGTTTCCAGTTTCCCATCCTGAGCCAGTTTGGCTCAAGCTGGTCTGGTTTTGTGCCTTTCTTTGCCATGGAAATCGCAGCCATGTCATCCTGCTGACATGAAAAGGGAGGGGAATACTGAGCACTCTGCACAGGCTTGGAGAATCTGAATGACAAGCATGCTTTGCCCATGTGCTAAATAAATCTCCACATTACACTTGTGCAGAGAACTATAATTAAGACTTGGGAAAGTCATCCGTAAGGACTCACAGGCTCACGTCAGGAAACACATAAAACCCTCTGCTGGAAAAGAAATACAGCTTGGGAAAGCAGCACGTCTGACAGGAAACACTATTTCAAAAGTCCAAACCAAACCCTTGGCTCTGTGCACAGAGGAGTGGCCCACAAGCAGAAACTCCATGGTGCTGAAATGACCTGGTGCAAGGAGCTCTGCCAGCCACAGGCATGTAGGAGAAAAGATGATGACAAGCTGTTCAGATGAGCCTCTTCAGCCAGACTCCTCTGGTGGTGACGTAACCATGCTCTGTGGCTGAGCTCTTGGATTGTGAGCAGGATGGAAAGAAGTAGGTGGGAAGTGGTGAGGCAGCATCACAGAAATCTGTAGATGGGGCTGCAGAGGTTCCCCAGAGCTCTGAATTCATATGGTATCTTTTAGAAACAAAAGACCCAAAGGATGAGATGTTTCCTCAGCAAATAAATGTTCCTCAATCCTCCAGAGACAGGCACACTGTGCTGGTGGCTCTGCAAGAGACGGGGAGAAGGGCTGGTTGCGCAGAGAGTTCCTCATGGTGCAGAACGTGGAGAACTGGGGGTTGAGCCCTGGCGAGGTGCTGCCCTCCATGTGCTCAGTGATGCCAACACACCAGGGGATGCAACCCAGGGCATGTCATTGCTGGAGCTCTGTTCCTTCCATTGTTTCCAAAACCCTTGCAGCAACTTGAAAATAAACATTTCATTCCCTACCACTTTGCTGCTTTTCCTCCCAGCCAACAACCCATTTTCACTCTATGTTTAGAAGCCAGCTTAAATTAACACAGCTTTGCTTTAATTTCTCACTCAGGTAACAAATGATCTCAGCAGTACTCTGGGAGAAGGGGAAGGTGAGAGCAGCAGACCTGTGAGTAACCTGCTCTCAGCACAGATTCCATAAAAATCCTGTTTTGCACAGGCCTGCAAGGAGTTGTTTATCTCATTGGGAGAACTCTAGCCATCAGCTGCTGCCCTACTCGGCACTAGCTGTGTTGAGATGGCTAAAATAATCCTGGTATCAGGCAGATTGACAGATTTCCCCCCAGCAGAGATGAGATGGGTGTGGGTGTTGCTTGCCAAGGAGATGGAGAGGCTGGCACCTACCCAGAATGAACTGTGTGCGTGAACATTTACAAAGATCCCTCAGGATCTCTCCATACACCTTTTTAAAATGTCCTGCTCTTGCTGCTAATACCACTAGGGATTTCTTCCCTTTGATTCTGCTCCACAGCTCAGCAGCTGACATCATGAGGAGAGGAGGAGGAAGCAATCCAAGGGAAAACATTCAGGCTGCACACCAGGAAGAAACTTGAGACTAAGACAGATCTATTTATATCTGACCTGAAATGGGCTTTCTGAATAGGAAGCTGATCTGAGCGGAGGCTGGATGCTAGGCAGAAGGTGCTGTAACGCTGAAGATGGGCACCCACTCGCTGGCAGAATGCATCTGTCTGAGCCGCAGGAAGAAATGAAATGCAAGGAATCAGTGAGGCGCTCTCTCCAGTCCCAGCACGGGGAAGCTGCAGCTGGAGGTGCTGCGTGGGCCGTTGTGCTGTGGTTCCAAGGACATCGGTGTTCCCCATCCATCTGGAGTAGGTTCCCTGCTGGGGTTGGGCATAGGTTGAAGGAGAAGCTCTGAGTGACCCTGATGATGCGCCTGGAGGGTGAGAGGGGATGCCTCGGCAGGTGCCTCCAGGGCCTGATGCCATTAGTACTGCTCCGAGAAGAAGGAAGCGTGGAGAGTGGGGGGACTGGCCCCCTCTCCAGGCGGGGTGCAGCTGCCGTCCTCAGAGTGTTCTGACAGCTCCCCGTATTCACTGTTGTAAAAAGTCTGGCCTCCGACTTGGGACCCGTACGACGGCCGGCATCTGCCCCGCAGGTCCGACTGTTCCCCTGACAGCTCCACAGTTCGGCTGGGCCCTTTACTGCTGTGAGGGAGAGAGACACACAAGATCAATCTGAGCGCTCCTGGAAAGCCTCTGTCCTGCTTAGAGGGATCCCAGCTTCAGAAAACATCATCTGCTAATGCACAGAGCAGAGGCAGGGTCAGGAACGCACCTCCACCTCCATTTGAAAGCACACCACCAAGCCTTGCTCTAAACCTAAGCCCAGCCTGTAAGTTTTGTGAAATATCTGCACGCAGCCTGGTGACAGAGTTATTTCAGCTCTTTTAGATACCTTTGGGAAGCCCAGGGAAAGGTTTGGGACCCCAACGAGCAGGGAAAGACAAGAGACATTGCCTGAATTTCTCCTAGACCTGACAGGAGTAACAGAAACTGATACAAACCAACAGCCAGGATGGGGAAAAGGAAGCAACGGATGATGATGAAGATGTGGGAGGAAATCACCAACCCTCAACAGTCTCAGCGCCTGTCAATGCCAGGGGACTGGCAAGGTCAGAACAGTGAGGGCAGGGACGCATTCAAGGAGAGGTTTAAGGACAGTGTTTTCCAGGAGGCGGGACACCAGGTAGCCCATGGTGTAGGAGACAAAGGGAACATGCCTTAGGGAGAAGAGGACAAGGACAAGAAGCAGGAAACTCTGATACAACAGCAGAGAGGACACAAGGCTATGGCTAAGGGAAAAGACAATCATCAGCCTGATCTGGTGTTGAGAGGCAGAGGAGGTGAGGAAGAGGCTTGGGACTGTCCTTGTCTACATGTGAGCTAACATGGCTTGCTCAACACGCTACCGTGGAGACAAGGTCCCAACCTGCTCTGGCACCAAGAAGACATGAGCTGGACAGGTTCTTGCCTAGTTTCCAAGCCTGGAGCGAGGACATAACCACCCATGGCATCCTCAGCCCCAAGAGTGCCAGCTCAATCTGCCAGGCTCAGTGCTGGCATGTGAGAAGTCCTAAGGCCTGTACCATTCCTCCATGTACTACATGGGTCAAGACTGCAGCAGGGGGGTGGCAGCCACATCATTTCCATTCATCCCACCTGCCACTGCTTGAACAAGCCCTGACATACTTCGCCAGAAAATGTCAATAAGCATCAAGAGTCTTATTAACACCATCACTCTGCTGTGTCTCATTATCTTAACAGACACGTTCTCATTGAATGGGCACAGTTTGTATTTTTAAACCCTAGGAAAGCAGCAGGCAGGTCTGTTCTTCACGCATTTTGCTTCTTGTTAATGTGTGCACGGACTTAACTGGCTCAGAGCCCGCAGCCCTGCTGCGGCTCAGAGCCCCAGGAGGTATGTACCGTATGGGGAGACACCAAGAGCTGCCTCCTGCTCTCACTGCATTCGGCAGCGGGGAGGTCTGAGTGGCTAGACTTAAGGAGTACCTGAATCCACCTTCTTTTCTGTGTCGGTTTTCTATCCTCTCAAATTCCTCAGATGCCAGAACCATCCCACTGTCTGTCTGATTGTCCTAGAAGGAAGCAACAGGAGTTATCAGTAACATCCCTGTCGACTCATCAGAGTGGGAAGGGAGGAGGAATCATTCAGGAGATGAGGTCATGTGTATCAGTGTCGGGGAAAAAGGAACAGGGGCACTTTACCAGCATGCTCCATGGTCTTGCTGGAACTGCTTTTCATAGGTGCCTTCTTAAAAGCAGCACATACAAATGCAGGATTTGTGTGTGCCGTTCAGTGCCACTTTTTGGGGAAAAAAAAGAGTGCTCCCTGCCTGGAAGATGAATTACCATCAAATCTGTGAGAGGTGAGATTTTCCTCTGAGGCTAGAGGTATGAGTTAAGTTTTGCCACTAGAGGAGATGTAAGTACCAGTCCAGTTCAGATTGGCCAGGAGGGCTCCTACTGCACACTGCCTTGTGGGTCAAGATATAGGAGGTGCAGACAAGCACTCTGGATTTCCCTAGCCCTGGCTGGATTTCAGTATGCTTAACCAGGCCACGTTCACAGATTTGAGAAGGGTGAAGAGCAGGCTCTTCTCTGAGATCCTTCAGTCCTTGCTTGCAGATCTAACCTCCCTATTTCACGCTCAAGTGGTATGAGCTGTGCTGCAGAGAAAGCTTGCTGTGCCAGGTGAAGAAATGAATGTGTGTAGGACTGGACGGACTGAACGGGAATGACACAGACAGACTGACATCGGATAGGAGTGATCTTCCTTCCATGATCTTAACAGCAAAGGTGCCAGGAAGCAGATGAACATTTCTTTGCCCCCTGCTCAACCCCACTCAGATGCTACTCACCGGGTGTGCTTTGTACATTGTATGTGTCATGGGAAACTCTTCAAATGTCTTTATCCTGGATGGACACCTGATCTGATTTCCTCCCGTCAAACAACCAGGGAATGAGACGCAGTTGTAGTATCTGCCGACAGAAGTGTACTGTATTCAGCAAAACTGAACAGGACCCCAACCCAACCTCCTCTCCATGCAGCCGAAGTATGCAGGGAAGCAGATAACCCAAATGGTGGACTTGTGGAGGGGGAGGGGGTCACCATAGGCCTTAACCCATAGCACTTCTGCAATGGGGAGCACTCGAACTTCCAGGCAGGACAAGGAATATCACAGGCTTACACATCAAGGGCTCTTTCTCATCAGCAAAGGAACACGAGGGGGTTTTTTATAAGCAAGAAGCTATGGCCTAGATGCTTGGACCATGCTTGATCACCTGGGATTTTTCCAACCTCGTTTTACTGTGTTCTCCCCATATCCCTCAGGCTCCCTTACAGCTCAGGCTTCCATCTGCCTGCTGGGCTTTCTCTGCCCCATTCAGAGGGGATTCACCTTGCTGCTAGGCTGTGGCAGCGTATCCTCATGTCAAAGTCCTCTTCATCTGAGTTTTGCTGGGCAGAGGAAGGCACCTGGGAGAAACCATCATCTTCTGAGCTGTGGGAGTCGTTCAGCGGGATGTAATCCTTCCCTTCCTGGTAGGAAGAACAGTGAGTGGCCTTACAAGAAGGGGAGGGCTTTCCCATGAGAAAGGGCTCTACAAGCAGAAGCTGCCAGAGCTGAGGAGGAAAATTTCTGGTTTGAATTTTGTTTCTCTGGGACAAAATATCTAGCTGGAGATTTCTGTGGCCTCTGCATTAAGAAGCAACGAGTGTTGCAGGTGCATGGAGGTGAGAGCAGGAAAACAACCCAGTCCTACAGAACCTGCAGTTCTCCAGCCTCCATGGACACCGTGCTCTGGGAGCACATCATTGTGGCTTAGTCACGCTTGTGCTGGGATCCAGCGCTGAAAGGTTAAAACCGGGGACGTCAGGATGAGACAGTACTTGTATTTACGCATTCAGCTATCGTCTTTTGAAATGGAACATCAAGAAAATGCTAAAATCAGAGCTGCACGCTCATCGCAGTTAAAAGTCCTGGTGAGTTACTGCACGGCAGCGATTAGTAATAGTTTCACGGGAATTCGTATATCTGACTGCTATAATGGAACAGTTGCTTGGTTCGCACGGCCCCGACATTTAGATCTGAGGACAGCGTTTCAGAAACCCTGGCGAAGTCCTGGTTTTCATTACGCGGGCATGTGGGAGGCAGGAGCACCAGGGCCTTGACTCAGCTGAAAAAATTTAAATAAGCGTCTGGGGATTAGGATGGAAGTACTGGAATGACGACGGAGAGGGCACCCGCCCTGCAAGAAGTGGAGCTATATTAAGATGCAGTGAAAGGGGCTACCACAGAAATGAGCTGTCAGTAGCTCTGGGAAAGAGACCTCTGTGATCCAGGAAACCCTGTGTTATCCCTTGACCTGCGCAAAGATATTGCATTGGCCAGGGAGTCAGAAAAGGGCACAGTGAGGGAGCTAGTGGGTGAGAGAAGAAAGAGCTGTCTGGAGCTACACAGGGACACAGAGAGGTTTTCACCTGCTGGACGTTTTCCTGAAGAAGGTTCCCCAGTATCTCCACCAGGTCGGAGAAAGTTGGTCTCTCCTTGGGATCGCCGTGCCAGCAGCTCAGCATTATACGGTAACTGCCAAGGAGAGATGACAGTTGTATGCCACAGAAACCCCCTCATCCCCCACTCTGAGGCTCCCACCCATGTGGTGCCCACTGGGATCCGCACTGTGATGGAAATCTCAGCACTCCCTGCACCCCAGCCATGTGGACCTACTGGAAGGGGGCTGTTTCATTATGCACTGATTATAACAGTGTACGAGGAGCTCGTTCAGACACCTGATGCCCTTCAGAGCAGGAAGCACGTTGCCCACATACACACCCATCCCCGTATGGATACACAAGGGTACCCAGAAAGGTCTGATTCAAACCCAACTGGCTTGCCCTCCAGACAGCTGCCCAGACTGAAGGATGTGTTGGCTCATTCCCCTCCTGTCTGAAAGGTCTTTGAATCCCACAGAGTGGTCTGCGCTATGCTGGGATCGGGGAGGTTTCTGTCACCCCACAGAAGGCTCTGCTCTGACCAGGGCTGTGATATGTAGGGTTTCTGACTCACATTTCTGCTGTGGCGTACTCTGGGGCTCTCATCCTGGTACCGTCTTTGAGCCTCTGGCAGAACTCCTCGTTGATCTGAACCCCAGGGTATGGAGATGCCCCTAAAGCAGATTCAGAGAAGAGTGGGAATGTGAAATGTATCATCAGAAACCAGTCCTCCTGAGACTGCCATTCCTCCCAAAACACTGGGAGACGTGGTTACAGCCTAAGTCCTTGGTGCTGCCCAAGACAGGCCACTCTGCCTCAGTGAGCTGGAGGCCACTTCTCCACGCCTGTCTCCCCATCACCCTGTTCATGGGTGGATATGGCCCCTGTATTTATATTTTTTTTGCCTACACCGATGTCTCTTCTCATCATGCCTTAGATGTGCTTCAGAACATCAGGGCCTCCTGCGCAGTTTGACCCACCAAGCTGCTACGTGAGAAGAGATGTCCTGTCTCCTTCAGCAGCATGCAACCCTCATTAGCACTCACCTAGCGAGAAGATTTCCCAGAGGAGGACCCCAAAGGACCAAACATCACTCTGGGTGGTGTAGACCTTGTCGAAGATGCTCTCTGGGGCCATCCACTTCAGTGGGAGACGGGCCTGCAGGAGGGGGAGGCAAGGCACAAGAGATCAGTCAGAGACATGTCCCAGGACAGCCCTTCTTGTAGCAACAGGGTGAAAGAAAAACAGAGCCAATAGCCCTGCTCCTCCTTCTGTGGAGGAATGAAGGTTTGCTTAGGCCGGAGGGAGTGATGGAGACACTGAAAGAGGGAGGAAAGAGTATACAGAAAGTAGAGCAAGTTAATGACAGGCTAAGGGGTAGAAGGAAGGAGTTGGAGGTCTGGTGATGGAAGAGGAGCACAGCACACACATTGTTGGGCCAGTGGTTCCTGGTTCCAGCCACACAAGTGGTTCCACTTCTCCTTTTTCATCTTTTCCTCAGTTTATTCCAGCCCTAGAGTAGTTTATGAATAACCTCAAGGGGGCCCAATCTGTACAGGGTTTGAGAAGATGTCACTCACACTGCCTTTCCTGACGTAGTCGGGGTCCTTGTAGATGTCCCGGGCCAGGCCGAAGTCACAGATTTTTACCACGTTGTTCTCTGACAGTAGGATATTGCGAGCAGCCAGATCTCTGTGGATGCACTGAGGGCACAAGAATAGGAAGGCGCAAAATCAGAGGGACAGGAACCATCACCAGAAAGTGCAGAGCACCCTTCCTCCTCCCCTTGCAAACCTGAGCTGTAATGGGGGAGTGGTGCAAATGGGAAGGAGCTAAAGATAAAAAATTCAAAAGGGGATGGTTAAGGAAAGGATGAAACACAAGAGGACTGATTTCCCATCTTTGTGTACACAGGGGATATCTCAGACTGCTGGAGAAGTGTGAGGCAGATTACTGAATCTCGCTGTGTGTCACCTGTAAAGTGGCTGTGGGCAGGTCTTCTCTGGTCAAGCATGGACAAAAGAAGAGGGGAGCAAAGGAAACGGTGAACTCACCTTTCGGGATGCCAGGAACTCCATGCCACGTGCTACCTGGAAGCTGTAGCAGATCAGGTCTTCCATTGTTAAGGGACTTTGCCACAAGTCATCCACTGTCCAGGAGTACAAGAAAATTATTAGACAGTGAGTGGTTTCTTGTCCTCCTTGGTTTTCTCCAGGACTGTGGGATACAACCAGCCCCTTGGTGAGATACAGCTAGTCCTCAGTGCTAACTGGAGTAACCAGCTTCGCTCTAGGATTTTCTGCTTAGGTGGCAGCAAGCACATGGCAGGAACCTGCTCAAGTGTGAGGAGAATGAGTCTAGTCTCCAGCACACTTCAGTTAGACACAGTTGTCAGGAACTGAGCTGGAAGGGACTTCTAAGGTCAGCTCATTGTTTTTGTCCTGGGGCTAAAAGAATCTGAAGGGATTTAATCCTCCCTTCTGGGCTTCAAGAGTCGATTACAAGAGACAACAGAGGACTGTATTAGCCCTATTCAGGGAATTGCCTCACCACAGCACAGTGATCTGCTCCAAGGCTGGGTCCCAGCTGCCCAATGTCGTGTCCTACCCATTCCCCAAGTTAACCAAGTCTGGCATTTCTTCAGCAGATCAGGTGAGGAGCCGCTGCCAATGCTGGAGTGTTACCTTCCTGGATGGGCTGCGCTGTCTGGCTCTTGTGCATCAGAAAGCGGCTGAAGATAGCACTGTCGCTAGTCCCAGAACGGCTCCTCCTGTCTGCTCTCACTGCCTCCACGATGGACTGGACCTGAATGCGCAGCCTGGGAGACTTCTCCTGGCAAGGAGACCAAACCAAAAATCTCAGCAGGTGACACACACTGTAACCCCAGCACCCATGAGCTACACAGTCTTGCCCTGCTCTTAGACTGTTATTCTGGCCTGGAAGCACCTACGCCTCATTGCAAAAAGAAATTACTTCCCTGCACATAAGCCCAGATCATTCTGTAAAGCTGACCTGCTGCTACATAGAGGGTGTCTTTGTCCCATCGTCAGACCATGTCCTAGGCTACACCTTTTTATTCCCTAGCCCTGGGACAGGTTCCTAGAGGCAAAGGAAGCTGCTTACCCTGTAAGGACTGAATCCTTCCCGCTTAGTCCGCAGGTAGTTGGAGAGGTTTCCATACTTGCAGAACTCAACAATAACCATAAGTGGACCTGGCAAGAAGACAGCAAAGATCAGGGGAGGAGTACAAGATGATCAGAATTTGCCCTGACTCGTGTTATGTGCAGCCCCACTGAGCTGTGGCACTTGCCCTAAGTGCACACAGACTCATTGATAACATCCCTACATGTCCCTGTGGTCACATATGTGGCCAGCAGAAAGGGTACAGGGGATTAGAACTGGTCTCTGGGAGCAGGCGCAGCCTGTTGCCCTCGGATATTTACCATTGGGTTTGGTACAGGCACCCAGCAAATTCACCACGTTGAGGTGATTCCCGATGTGAATGAGGATCTTCAGCTCTGACATCAGTGCCTTGTGCTCGCTTGCGGTAGCTCCCTCTGGAAAGACACAGACCATGTCATGATGCTTCCTCACAGCTTTTCACTCCTCGCTACCACTCTTCTCTTAGCAGAGTCTTGCTGAGGAGGCTGTGACCCCAAAGCCTTGGTATATTTTGTTATTGCATGTTTCCATATGAACTGTCAGAGCCTTGTCTGGAGCTCCCAGCACCCTGCTGTAATGTGTGGGGTACTCCTTGCAAGTGCAGGGACCCAGAGCAAAGGATGACACAACCTGAGCCCATCACATTTTCCCTTGTGATAGTTGCGCAGAGAAAAAGATCACTCGAGGCTTACATACAGATGCACACGTTTGAATCTCTGCCCTTTTAGCCTCCAAGCAGAGATAACGAGCCATAAAACAATTTGAAGAAAAAGCAGAAACAAAAGGCACCTGAGTCTTTTGATTATGATGGAAGATAGGAGCTGTCACAACTCAAACCCAGAATATTTTTTCATGATTCCTCTCTGATAGCAGACTCAGTGTTGTCTCCCTGCCAGCTCTCTGTACTGCATCTTTTCTCTGAGTGCCTAATTCCTATCAACTCTTGATGCTCTGTTTTGCCCTCAGGGTTTGTGAGCCTTTTGCATACTTCTCAGCTTGCCTATGTACATTTTGCCTTCCTTGAGAGTTTGTAAATTTAGTCCAAGAGAGAGAAACATCCTCCTGAGCTGCATCTGATGGGCTAGATGAGAGTCATGCCTCAGAGGACAGTAAAGTAACCTTGTGCAGCCAGGCTTCCCTCTGCACTCATTGTGCAGATCATCTGTACACCTGCAGTGGTAAGTGCTGCTGAGATGAGCCATGGCTCTGTTTCCACATACAGGCCACTGCTGGCCACAGACTCCCTCAGTACTTTGTTGGGTGCCAAATTACAGCATAATGTTTTGGATGTCTGTTTAAAAGCATGGCTATAAAAGCTTAAAATCTCACTCCGGATTGACCAGGCTTTGGGTGTAAAGCCAATTTAGCCATCGGAGCTGGGTAAAAGCTGCAACCTGCTTCTTCACCCAGCTCCAGAACCTGGCCCATAAACATGAAATACAGGCACATTTGGAAGAAGACAACTGGGAGCAACACTTCTTTCAGTGATCTGCCAAAAAGGTACTCTGGATTCTTGTTCGTCCTTTGAGACGGATTTCATTCTTTGCCTTTGCAGACAGCTAAATTTCCTTGAAAGCAGAGTTCCCCAAGTCCCTGCTGTCGCTTCTGTCACTTGTGTCCCAGTGCAGCTGACTAAAGCATCCACGAGGGGAGGTCAAGAGCATCAACTGCGCTGAGGCGGAGAAGCCATAAATTCAAAGACTGGCTGCAGTTCCAATTCCCTAGTTCAGAGCTGGCTCAAGCAGAAGCACTCAAGAGTGCTTGGGGGAGATAAAACATTTTCCAGGGCCTTAACAAACACCTTATGTAAAAGACAGGCATTTAAAGGGTGGACATTCCCTGGCAGATGCCCCATTCTTTGCTGTCCACACAGACTTCATATTCTGCTCCGCTCTCCACATACCTTTCAGCATTTTGACTGCTACAGTCTCACAGCTGTTACTTTTATTGATCCCAAATGCTGATGCTTCCACCACCTTCCCAAAGGCACCGTGACCCAGGACTTTACCTATGGGCAAGGAGAGAGGCAGTGTGAAGGAAAGCAAGTGCAGTACATGCAGATTAGAATGAAAAAAACCCCCACAAAAATCCTAACAGGAAACCACGGGAAGAAGAAAGAAAAAAAACATCATAAAGGAAAAGGAAAGAGTGGAACTTGTGCCCTTGTCAGGTGGCTGCTTGTTCTGTCGGTGAGAATAAGAGAAAGGACGATGGGAGGAACGGAGACAGAGCTGGCATGGACAAAGCAGAGGAAGGAAATGGCTCCGCAGAAGTGAAGGGCTGTTTGTTGCCCTCGAGCAGAGTGTGTGGGAAAGGTAAATGTGTCACCTTTGAGGAGAGCAGCCAGGGCTAATGTCACTGTTCTGTGCCTCAAAGGTAGTCTGCAGCACTTCTAACCTCCCAGAAAGAGGGAAGAGACTGCAGGTGGGTGTTTCAGCACGAGGAGGATAACATGCAATCCTGGTCCTGAACTTGGGGTACCTGCTATGGACTGGGCTGTTCTGTCCAGATTGCCACTTGGAGAATACAAGGAAGTGTTTTAAAGCATGCACAAAGGTCTTCTGGTCTCAGTGATGCTCTGTGTGGGCACACTGGGAGAGTCTGGGCTTACAGTTGACCCAGATGTCTCCATACTCTGACCCAAAGAGATTTCCCAGGCACAGCTGGGCTTTAGGGACAGTCTGGGGAAGAAGTTGGGAAGCCTGAGGCAGAGAGAAGGCATTAAATACAGAGAGGTGTGTCAGAGACCTGAAGGGAGAGTTTGAAGGGCTGGTGGGAAGCCCTGGCTGCAGTGTGCAGTGGCAGGGAGGGGGTCTGGCTCACCTAGGCGCAGGCGGTCTCGTGGGAACTCCCACTTGCTGGAATCATAGGGCAGGTACTCGCACTGCTCCTCCAAGGGCACCTCACCGGGGTCCATGATGATGGAGAGGTAACCAGTCTTGATGTCTGCGTGGGCAGGCTGCAAGAATCGGCCAAAACAGAGGGTGAGGAGATGCCCTCGCTGCACTGGGTGCTCACTCTCAAGGGGAATTTGGTTCCTTTGTCTGTCTTGACCTGTTTCCCCCTGTCACTTCCTTTAGCACAGCTCTTATGCACCCTGTCCTTGGCAGTGAAAGTGCTTGAAACACCACTCCATGACCTTTCAGAGGGTGCTGCCTCACAACCCCAAATCACAGCCATGGTGTTGCCTGAAGTCACCTTCCCTGCCCTGGGACAGAGACAGCCACGTACCCTTTTGATGTTACAGAAGATGAGGATAAGGAGGATCCAGAAGAAGACAGCAATAACCCCAGTCCCAATCAGGATGACAATTTCCACATTGGTCCTGTCATCAGAGCCTGTGGGATGGGAAAGAAATTATAGCTTCAGAAATTCCCACTCCCTGCCCCAGCTCAGCCATCCCTTGTGGCTTCCTTCAGAATGTGGGGACACTGGGGAGGTGAGTTTGCCTGAGCTAAGCTACAGATCTTGCTGTGAGAGTACCATGCCACCAGCAAGGTCGAGGGGCTTCCACTGCCTCCCGCTGCCTGGTGTCACAGGGAAGAGGCATAGGACCTTGGCCACACTCCTACTGCCCCCCTTCATCCCCAGAGGTGTCGTTACTGCTGGTACCTTCCACAGAGACGCTGGCCGAGGAGTTCACGCAGCCCTTAGCATTGCAGACACTGCACAGGTAGAGGCCAGCATCCTCCTCCCTCACCCGTTGAATGCTCAGCCTCTGGTTGAAGTCCGCCAGGTCGATCCCTGTAAGGCACAGGGAGTTGCAATGGTCACTCACAGGGAAGGGGGATTAGCATATTGGACTCATTCAGGCTCAAAATAAGGCTCCTGGGTTTTGCCTGATTCATTTTAGATGGCAGAATGAAATTGCATCAGCTGGTAGAGGCTCTTTTCTGTGGCCTGGTGGCCCCAGATATACCCTGGAAGGGCCTTTCCAAGGCAGTGTATGGAGGGGATGAAATCCCCACAGACAACGCTGGATGGGGACAGTGCCCAGGCAGCCCAGCTGCTATATTAAGCTCTGCTTCTGCTCCAAGACCTGTTCCTTTCCCTCTGCAATGTGACTAGATCCTTCCCATGTTCCTTCCATGGGATCTGGGTTGGTCCCTGCATGCGCAGAGATGCCAGGCACTGGACTGAGAGTAAGAAGATGAGTGATTTATGTCTCTCTGTTCTCCGGCTGAATGCGCACATGCACGGACAGTGCTGAAGGCCCTAGGGCACAGACTTGGCTGGTGAGACAGCGTCAAACTGGGATAGAACATGATTAAAACTAGAGTTCAGCCACTTCAGAGAACAGGTGCCTTTGCCTGGGCACAGCAACTCTCAGAATCCAGCACTGTTCAGCTCTCCAGCCGCTGGACATGATGTCCTGCCTTTGAATCACCCCCAGCCTGTACCTGACCCCACTGTACCTGACACTTCTTCCACCAGTTTCTCGTCTTTGTACCAGCTGATTTCAGGAACGTGGTTGCCGTCCACCTTACAGCGCATCTCTATGGAGTCACTGACGTTCACCCAAATGTCTGTCAGGTTCTGCTTGAGGCGGGGGATCTCCAGGGCTGGAGAGGCAGCATAAAGAGGAGGAGGGGAAAACGGGAAACTGATTGATCAAAAGAATATCTGTGTTCCTGGGGGCCTTTGGGTCTCTGACCCCTGCTGAGGGGTGTCTTGAGAACCCAGGTGCCCTGCCTTTGCCACCTTGAGTTTAGCTTGCTTGTGTGGCTTCCCTGGGGATGGACTGGGAAGCTGATGGCAGCAAGAGCACCAGCTCTCCTCTGTCACTCCCGCCTGCCCTGTGGACCCTCACCCTGCACAGAGATGTATTTCTTGTGGCAGTGCTTCTCACGGGTCTTCCTGTTCTGCACCTCACACACGTAGTCTCCCTCCTCGCCCAGGGAGATGTTGGGGATAGTGAGCAGCAAGGTCGCATCGTTGGAGTCAGGCTTGAAGCGCAGCTCCCCCTGCATCTTGGTGGCATAGTGGTGGACGTTCTTGCAGTCCAGCACAAGAGGGTTGCCTTCCTCGTCATGGAGCTTGGAGAGGTTCAGCCGATACCACTGCAAGTTCTCGTAGGTGTAGTTGTCGGCATTGCAGCTCAGCTGTAGGTCCTGTCCTTCTATGGGCTCTTCCGAGGGCTGGGACTCAATCTCGAACCCATCTGGAATGGCTTTCAGGAAGGAAATGAACATATGAATGAGTTTCCATGGCTGAGCTGCCAGACACAATGAAATAAATTGTCTCCTTGGGCTCAGCTCTCTGAGACTGCCCTGTCCTCAGCCAGGGTAAAGGAGACCAATCTAGAGCAGAACTGTGACATGCAAACCTCCAGCAACCAACAGCTTAAGCTGCACCCAGCGAGCGCTAAGGGATATGCTGAAGTTCAAGGGTCAGATTAAGATGGGGTCACAAATGGAACAAGCCTGGGAGACCTGAATCAGGCTGTTACTGCTCTCAGGTCAGCTGCAGCACTCTGGATTGCCCACTCGCCTGCAGGCGGTTACACAGCTGGGCTGGACAACTGCATACACAGAGCGTTACTGGAGCAGCGATTGAAGATGCTCGTCTGCCTCCACAAAAGCTGGTGGCTCTGACAGCACAGGTACTACCTGTGAGGGCCATGAGCCCAGGCTTTTGGGGTTTGTCCAGAAACGCATGAAGACAAGCTTCTGCTGTGCCCTTGCTGGGCTCCCTGTCCCCAGTATCAGGGACAGACTCCTGGCAGCAGGGGGTACCGCTGGCACGAAGTTCAGTCCAGCCCATATTGCTGGGCTCTAGCTTCTACAAAATAATCTTCCTTCCACAACCAGAATCTCCTGGGCACCCTGCTGAAGTGCTCAGGCCAGCAGGACCCTGCCTGGGAGCAGGTCGGGCAGTGCCACTAGAGGATGCTCTTGGACCAGGCACATCCCCAGCCCAGGGAGCTGCCTGGGCCTGAGCCAGCAGGACATCCCCAGCTCAGCCCTACCACCAGGGTTGCTCTAGGAGCCACGCAGAGGCAGCACCGGCTCATCCCCAGGTCTGCCTGACAGCCTGTGCTGTCTGCTGCCAGGGCTCCAGGCTTTCACCACTCAGCAGAGCTCTGGGGCAGCCCTGCTTTCTTGCTGGCTCCCTGGTCACTGTTTAAGGTGCTAGCTGTGAACGATCCAGCGGGTCTAGCAAGCTGCCTGTTTCAAGCAGAGAGCTCGGCTGATGCAGGTGGGGGGGATGTCCACAGTACTCACTGGTCACGTAGAAGTAGATCAGCCGCTCGTCTCGACCCACTTTGTTAGAGGCGATACACTTGTACATGACCGAGACGTTGGCCTCCTGGATGGCCAGTTTGCTGACTGTCTGATGGGGGAGAGAGCACAGAAGGAATTAGGAAGAGCAAAAGGGAAGAGAAATAGGCTGCCTTTTTACAGAGCCCAGTCAGCATAGATGCCTCTTCTTGGGAGCAAACTTCTTACTAAGCCCCTTGGGTCACCACAGGGACAGGCCAGTGCCCAGCAAGGGGATATGAACATGATGCAGGGCTGAGGAGATGGCTAAGCTCCTGCCAAGTGTTACAACACTGATGAGAAAGGGAAAGGACACCAAGGCTGTGATTCCCTGAGCCCTCTGCAACAAAGCGGCTGCTGCTTACTGTCCTGCAGAGTTCCGTGGAGTTGGCAGGTACTTACAGACCTGTAAGCACTCCTTTTACCCCAAAGGGGAAATCAAACCAGTGAAAGCATCCTAGCTTCGACCAGCTCAGGAAGAGCTGTAATCTTCTCCCTTTAAATTCCAAGTGCAAACAGACATGGTCCTAAAAACTTCCTCCTCCTTCCTTCCAGCAAGACAGGACTAAGATTGGGCAAAAAGCCTGGCTGCTGTCCTGGAGGCCAGCAGGGACCCAGAGGCTGCTGCCCCCGCACAAGCCAGGGAGGCAGCTGGGCAGTAAGGCTGCTCTCCTCCTCCCGGCTCACGCGGCACACATATGAGCTGCCAAGTGCTTTACAAGCACTCCCCTTAGAGGAGATCTGCAGTTTGAAACACAGGTTTCTCCTCCCTCCCTCCCTCCCAGTTTAAATGACAAGGTAATCATACGCAAAAATCCTTCTAATGAGACAATATTTAAAAACAAAACAAAACAAAACAAAAGTGTTCCTACAGGGAAACTACTTTTCCTTTACTATTCATTCCCTAGACTTTGGGAAGCATTTCCGTTCTTCGTGGCAATGTATTAGTTCATCAGAAGGAACAGTCACCCATTCAGTGCAGAATCAATACAGCTGAAGTGAGCTTATTACTAGTACTTTTGTGCATTGCCTTTTCCGTTTCTTGGGGTTATTCAGTGCAGCTGAAGTGAGTCTGTTGCTGGCACTTTTGTTTGCTGCCTTTCCTGTTCCTTGGGGGTTTTCCTTCTAATCTGCACTGTTACGTTTGAGATGGGGTTTCTGGATTTGACATCATCCTGCTCTTCGTAGTGCATGGCTGTGTGCTGTGCACACTGTGGCACATTCTAGTCTTACTGGACAGAGTAAAAAACAGAGGAGGATGGTAAGGGAAGACAGGCAGAAAGGAGGAGAGGGAGAGAAAGCGGGTTTGAGGACTCTTCTCCCAGAGCTGTCTCACATCCTCGGGCTGCACAGCTTAAGTTGAATCTCCAGGACAGTTAAAATCAAATAGATGAGATGAGAAGGACACAGCTGAGGAATAGGAGGAAGAGAATGAGGAAAAAAGAGCTCAAAAGGGACCTAAACAGGAGTCACATCTGGAGAGGGACACAACAACTTCTCGCTCAAGAGCTCCCACCACCCCAGCTCGCCTCCCCAGGGGACATTAATCCCTGTCTCCCTTTGGCTGCTTTGGGAGGAGCAGCATCTGCCCCTGCCACCCTTTTGGCAGAGTGACGAACTCCCGGCCAGGCCAGGGGACGGGAAGTGCCTTTGGAGGTGTGCAGGAAAACAGGAAGTGACTTTCGGAAACAGGGGCCCATTTGTTTGTTCTGCATCCCTCTGTGAGCGGCTGGTGCCCGACACCAGCGGCAACAGGAACCCCGTCATGGCCAGACCTGACACTCGCGGCTACCAAAGAGACAGCAACAGGCAGCGAGCAGCGTCTGGCTGTTTGCAGGTCACACACACTGCAGTGAGGGAGAGATGTTCCTTCCAGAAAGGAAACGCTGAGATGGAGCAGCGGGCTCTGCAGGGCACATGTGCCTTCACTCATAAACATGCAGCAGATGGACAGCAGCATCTCCATACCACCCTCGCCCCACCGGGATGGGGACAGCTGGGTGACATGCCCCACTACGCACGTGTGTTCCTGAGGCCAGAGATTTCCTGGTCAGTCTGTGACTCCTGCTCTCCTTTCCCAGCTGCCCAGGCTGCTCTGAGGGGTTTAGCTCTCCCACAACAGTTCATGCAAGAGCGCTCAGAAATGGCTATGGGAGCCCCCACGGCATGTGTTCCCCATGTCCTCCCCAGCTGGGTGCCCTGTGTTTAAGAGCAGCCAGTGCAAACCCTCCTGTGCAGTCAGCCCAGTGGGAGCCTCTCTGGACGCAGGGTAATTTCTCAAAGATGACAGCTCGCCCTGGAGCTGCCTGGTGCTGTGCAACCCCAGCACTGGAAACGGCCACTGATGGTTTACTTTAGAAGCAGAAGTGTGAAGCCCTCCCCAAATCCATCTCTGCCAGGCTTGTTTCCAAGCCACTTTTGCTGGCTGATCACAAAGGATTTGTCCGAGGGTGCCTGTCTCCAGCTTCTCGCTCTGGAATGGGTTTGGGGCTACAGCCTCACCTTGTTCCGCCCCTCCACAAACTCCACCCAGGTGTCAATGCTCTCGATGGGGTTCACGGCATCCAGCTGTGACACATCTTTCCAGTCCTTGCACTCGGGCATCCGGTCCCGCTGATGGCGCCTCGCTGCCCGGTGCCTGCTGTTGCTAACCCAGGGAGGAGCCAGGAGAAAGAGGAGAGAGATGGAGAGAGGGTAAGCTGGGAAAAAGGCAGCAAAAGTAAAATAGCATTTTGTCAGAGAATTGATGCCCCTGTCTTCTGACTCTGCAAAATTGTCTGGGTCTCTTGGTCACACAGTTCTACTGTGTTTTATAGGGGTGCTCTGCAATCACTAGTGAAGCAAGCATTATCTACAGATGTGGAAATTTAGGCACAATATGGATACTGGTGTCCCAGCCAGTATCTTCACCTCCTGGCCTATGGTTTCATCCTTCCCTGTTATGGCTAGAGAAAGGTAGGGGTGAAATTCATTGATGTGTGCCTGGGGCAGTTTTTGATGCCACTTTGCTCAGCAGCAAAGCCTTAAACCCCTGCTCGATCTGAGTCAGGGATGTTATGCACTGTCTGGATGCTGGCCTGGAGAGCAGAGGGTGCAGCACCCAAGGGTGTTTCCATTGTCCCTGATCCAACAAATACCAGCAGGGAAACACCCCAAGCAAAGATGCTGCTGGTGTCTCGCAGCAGCACAGTGCTACCTATTCGGGCTGTGACAGGCAAGTGGGGAGAAGTGCCCAAACCTGTCTGGGACCCGGGATGGTGCAGCCTGCGGGGTGCTTCTGCAATGCAGGTGGGGCAGAGAGATGGGAGCGTTGGCCCAAGATCCAGGGTGGGAGGTTCAGAGGAAGAGGGCTTGCAGGGACAGGGAAGCAGGGGGGCAGCTGAGCACCTAAGTGCAGCGGCAAGGGCGTGTGTTGGCGGTGCGGGGCAGAGCGCTCAGCAGGGCGAGCACATCGGTGAGCTGTGTAAACAACAGGAAGCTCGAAAGAAGCCTCCTGCATCCTCTGGAGCTATGCTAGGCAGAAATATGGTGGCCTTGGGAGACAGTGCTCATAATTCATGGGCCCCTCTGCTTCCTGACAGGGCCACAGTGCACTTGCATGCGATGGAGAGCTCTTTGGCGTCCCTGGCTTGGAACAGCCTGCACAGGGCTGCAGGACCTGGCTTCCTCCAGGCACTCTGATGTCCTCCACCCTGACTGCTCTGGCTACAACTCCCCAGCATCCCTTTTCCTTCTTCCTGCGAGGCTGCTTCTAAAAAATGCCACTGCAGCCCTGTCTGGTGCTGCCCCAGCTTCCCAGGACACAGGCAGTGGGCACGCACCCTTCCTGCCTGCCTGTGGGTGCTGCCTGAACAGACACCCCCTTAGCAAACCAGCCTCTCAGCTGGCACACACCGGCACTTAGCAACTCTTCCCTGCACGCAGCAGCTCTGCTCCCCTGCCTATGAGCACTTCCGCTTCCATCATCACCCAGCAGAAGACAAAGGACCAAAATACCCCAGGGATGTTAGAGTAAGAATAGGGTTAGCCCCAGATGCTGTCTCAGGGTCTCACCAAAGGGCTGTGACAATTTCTTCCCCAACCTGCCTCAGTTTCCCTATTAGCACAGCGGTTAGCATATTGGAGGTGCTGTGAGCTGTGGCTGGGCCATGGAATCACAGAATGTTAG